>DF241475.1:1734-78089 GCA_000507305.1 Breviolum minutum Mf 1.05b.01
CACACACACACACACACACACACTTAGATTCAACATTTGAAGCACACTCAGTGCTTTGTCCTGATCCCTTGATTTCATTTAGTTAAGAAGGCACCAACAGCTTAAAAACATGTTGGGGAACCTTCTCCAGGCGACGTTTCTTTGGCGGTGTCTCGATTTGGTCCATTTTGAGCCAGGTAAGCTCTAGCAAGTGTGGATGGAGGGAAAATCGCCGGTCCCAACCTAACAAACATTAAAAAATCCATTGGTTAAGAACTAGAATCGATGCAAATCACAATGCTATAGCCACAATCGATACGATCTAGCAACTTGGCTGTAATCTGTCAATTCAACATGCACCAAAACCAGTGTGCCCCTGCAAGTTGCCAAACAAATCGTCATGACAAAAAGCTCCTAACAAATGATCATGTTGAAGCATAGGGATATGCAGTCGCCATAGGGCACACCGCTTTTGGCACAAGAAGATGGTCTTTGGCACAAGTTAACCCTTCGACCCAGTATAATCATAATCAAGTATTGTATTAAATTTATATAGTATATCACAATGTTACATGTATAGATGATATGAATCTTTGTATTCGATTTGTTCGCAACTCATCCAAGTTCTCTGGAAGTCCTCACCTCTTCCAAGTGATGCAAGCCACGTTGTGATCGCCACGGGTTCCATTCATCCAGAAATGCTTTCACCGCCAGGATCGCCTGTCACCCGGAAATATCTCAGCCAAAACCAAGTTTTTGCGGGGGGACTTCATTGGCCCCATTGGGATCCGGACGTTCACAAAGCTCAAGAGCCCGGGCAGTAGCAAAAGCCCTGCAAATTATAAGCGAAACCAAACACCATGGCAAATTTAGGAAACCGAATGGAATCTACGAGGAAGTAGACATAAACGGACCAATTCCAAAAAGAAGACCAAAACCAGCATGCCAAGGCAGCATGGAACATAGGAAAGCTTTGTCACTCGCTGACTGTCGTTTCACCGAGCCTGCTGCACGCAGGACATTCCGTAGCTTACCAGACTTGCGCAAACCCAATGGAAAAAGGCGCGCTGCCTGGGATTCCATGCTTGCAAGTTACAAGGTGCTTCGACAAATGACGAAAGAATGCAACTAGACTGCACTGCGTCCCTGTTTTCGTGTTTTGGTTTAAATTTAAGTGGCAAACCATTGCAAACTCTAAGCTTCAGGCCTCAAAGCCAATGCCAGCGCTAACCCCTAACATGGGACAAGCCTCAGATGCCAGGTCATCCTCGGATGCCTGTTGAGCGTTGCTTGGATAAGCTGAGGTTATGACAATGCGTAGGCACTGTGGAAACGCCTTGGATGGCCATGCTTGTTAAAGTTCAACTTTGACAGCTGGTATTTAGTGGCAAAGGAACAGAAAAACTGCTAGCGTGACAACTTGGACGCTGTACGGGCTATACATGGCTATACCTGAAAAACATTGAAGAAGCCTTTGGTTTCATCTGTTCAACATGATTCGGAAGAGTTTGACATTTGATGTTGCCATAAACACAATCCACCACGTTCTGAACCAAGCAGCCACCAGTGATGGAAGTGATGCAGAGTAAAAATGGTATGCTGCCTGCGCACCCGTTCTCAGGTAATTCAGAAGCCAAGATGACGAAGCTGATGCATCGATAGCCACTACAATAAGTCTTCACAACCACAACCTTCGGCCAATCCGACAGATTGGTTTGATTTCCAGTTTGAACGTTGAAACCTACAACTGTTGTGGTCTCCCTGGGCCACTAGCAAAAGTTGGTTCACAACAGAACTGCACCTTTGGCACACCAAAATCAAAGACAATCAGCTCGGTTGCAACCTAGGAGAGCCGACAAAAGATCTGCACTGTATATTGCACTATGTAGTCACAAATACCCAGCCTTTAAGCTGCTATAAGCTGTTACCCGTCGTATGAAAACTTGTAGGAGCAACAGCACATCACATCAACGTCCACCTCAAGAAAATCTCAACGGTTCACCCGAACACCCGTTGCGTCCCGCCAGGGAACCCGGCGATACCAGCCATGTATGCAATGCACACCGCAGCAAACGCGGATCCAGGTCGACTAAATGAAGCGCTCTCTCTGGAGAGCCCCTGCCGCGAAACTGCCTGGACAGCAAAATCTGATCAACAAAAAAAATATTGAAAAATTGACAAAAAGACAAGGAAAAGGGAAAAACAATTAGGTCAAAAGCATGTGAAAACAGGGAAGGGGAATGAAAATTGACATGACAAACATGTAAGCGGAGTCAGCCTTTTCGCCAGCTTGCCGAACAAGTCCAGTTGGCCGCGGTTTCTGCGTGACTCCTGCGAATCGGTACTAAGCAACAGCAAAAGGTAGATCGTTGTAGTCACATCGCGCGACGGTACAAAACACTCCAAGAGCAAGTCTCTGAAATACCAAACAGTCGAGAGTATTGCAACAGGATCACAGCAATTCACCTGTTTTGTAAGTGTGACTTGGAGGTTTGAATACTCCAGGTATTTGCAGGTCAAATAGAAATGAACATCCTAAAGCTGGCTTTTGCTGCATGATGCATTAACTTGGAATAGGAAAGTCGAGGTCCTGATGTCAGTGTGCACCATGCACAGGGTGAGACAACACAGGCCGCCAGTAACAGCCAACGCGTAGCAGCCATTTGTAAAATGGAGATCGAAAGGCAAGGCTTGCTGTGATCACATCCGATGAACAAAAGCATCCGACATAATGACAAACAAGGCTGATGCTATGAGAAACTGAGAAAGAGTTGTATAGTTGATTCTGGGGCAAATTTCAACCTCATGCATCGTGCAAATGTTGTAAATTGAAGAATGCGGGACCTTCACTTCGCATTCATGTCATGTCGAGTCAGGTGTCTTGTAGGTGGCTGAGTGGTTTGCTGCGTTTTCAGTTGGACCTAAGCCACTGCTTACAGGGCTCCTGGAGAGCTTCATGTTGGCAGCTTCTGATGCAAGTCTACCGTCATTCTATCGTCTATCTTGTCATTTGTATTTGTCAATACTCTGTACTCAGCGCCCTACCCGTGACGCACCGCGTCGGCTGATCTTTGAGGGATTTGTCTTCTGCCATGTGGTTTCGTGTGATTCAGATACTATGATAGTGATAGTGATATATTATAATATATAATGATATATGGTGATATATAGTGATATATAGTGATATATAATACCACTATCCTTCGATCACATGCAAAGATTTGCATCCAGCCATCCCTGTTTCACCCAACCCCGGCAGCCCAATAGTTACAGTTCCCAACCTGGGCCTCTGTTACTGCAGGGGTCCGCCGGCACTGGGCAAATGTCAGGCTATATGGACATTTGTTGTTGAAGGAAGGTGCTCAAAACAAAAATGTTGCCGAAGTTGAAGCAAATCAACGCACATCAACAGTCTAGTGAAGTTCTTTTTCTTTACTCTCTTGGACATGCGTGTCCCTTTGTTACAAGTTTTCGTGGACACTCATTTCAAAAGTAAACCGCACTTGAAGATGCATCTGACAACATATGGCTTTCGCTTTCACTGACTGTCCTTTGTCCATGCTTCTTCAGGCCGTCCAAGTGCCACACCACGAGGCTATACACAATTGTCCCCAGACTCCAACTATCACACCTCAACTTTTTGAAGATGCCAAGATGCATTGACTAATTTCACGATTTCACAGGGAGCAAACGTCATGTGGTTTAGAGGGGTCGGGGCATCGCCGCAAACTCGCTGCAAACTATTTAAGGTGCTTACATCGGCTTCAAGGATTGCTCCACCTAACAACTTCAATGCATTACCAAAAACAGCATGGCCTCGGAGAATATGAGGAACTCAATCAAAAATCATAACAACGAACCCCGTGCCTTCTGCAAAAAGCCGTTTGGCCCAACATGATGAAACCTCTCCAGGATTCCAATACATTGAAATCTCTGCTGCAACATGGGAGAGACTCATTCCTTACGAGTGTCTTGCTGATATGGCAGAAGTCTGAAGGCTTTATTGTTTTCTCAAGAAAAAAATGGGGATCTTTGGGTGTTAGTGTTCTTTGATGGTCTTTGACTTGTGTCATACAACTCGTGACTGGAGATAACCAACTGCCTCTCGATGCATTCAGGTGCCCAACAGAGATGATCCTTGGCCGGAAATGCATGCAATGGCCATTCCCATAAATTCCCTACCCTTGGACAGCAACAAATCAACTGTCTTTGAAAAATCCTGAAGCAAACAAGAAATGTCTGTATCAAATGGTGAGTTTGAGGTTTTTTTGAGGTGTTTTTCCACCCCTACCCTCACTAGTCATGTTACACTTGGCCAAGGTGCTGAGTTGGAGGTGTCATTAATGATAACTCCCATGAGGCCAAATCCAAAGACCTGGACACTTCAAGTGCAAAAAATTGTGTGGTTTCATGTCTCTTCATGTTGCAATCAGCTTCTGAGCGATTTTTTGTGTGGTTTACCAACCGCTTTCATGTTCCTGAAACCCTTGTGTAAGCATATTGTAACCATATCACCTCCACAGCCCCCGGCCACCGGCCTTACAAAGAAGAGGATTTTTCAATCGACCCACAGGGATCAACACATGATCCAAGGTCCACGACAAATGGAGCCTCAGAGATACCGATGCCAAGGCGAGGACAAGTCATGAATTCTGCAATGCTTGATTGGTGTATGCCAAGACTTTAGAAGTGCTCTACCTTACTTGTATGATGTAAATCTTTCCTTGGTTGCTTTTTTGAATATCCAAGTGCAGGTGGGACTTGCAAAAATGGTAACGGATGGTAACGGTAAACTCATGCACTGCAACTGTGCCGAGCTGCAAATTCAAACTCGCAGCGAAGGCTGTAGCAGCCGCACATTCCCTTGCAATCTGCACCAGATCTTCCTGCCGAGGTCCATTCACGAGGCACACCACAGTGGAAGCTGGGTGCACCTGCTACACCCACCAGACCTGTGTCCATTGAGTGTCTAAGGCCGATCGTAGCGTGACCTAAGCTGGAGGCCATGAGAATAATCCTGAATACTAATGTTCAGCCCGCCCAAAGAGGATGGGTGTGATGGTGTGAGGGAAAAAAAACAAATTTTAAATGTACAGATTTCTTGCGATTCCTTTGCTTTAAAGAGAACATCCAGCAAATACTGTAAATTGCAATAGTCAATAGTCTGCATCAATCTGGTGGCTCAATAGACCTTCCAACCCAAATGGGCAAGGTCTAATGGACATAAGGACAGGACACAGAAATATTGCTCGTACATGAAGTAAAGGTGTGACTGGTCCTCCAGCGCCTCACCATCAGATACATGACACAACTTTGACGCTCCAAATGGAATTCGACCCAGAAAATCACTCACCAGAGCCTCATGAAGATACAATACGTTGGCATGGTCACACTTCGTCAAGTTCCGCACCAAGGAGCGCACCTTTCAACTTCCAAATGCTGAGATGTTGAAATGAAACATATTATGAGACCAGTGTAGGGTGCACTAGTTGACTGACTTATCCGTATCTACTCGCGGGCATCTGCTATCTGCAAAATGGAGTGGATTGGATGAAATATGCTGTATGACGCATACATCATGCTAAGCCAGGCTAGCCCATGCTATTCCACTCGGAATCTGCGAAATACCATACAGATCCATACAGCCTCCTTTGGTCCAGTGTTAGGTGGAAGCTCATGCTTTGGCCTCAAAGAAACAATGCCGAATCGTGGAGGGGATCAACGAAAATATCGAAAAATGGATCCTGTGAAGCCAAAGGGTTTCGATCTTAGCTTCAAGTGCGAGTCAAAGTCAGTCAAGTAGGTAGGTAGGCACCAAGGACCAGACTTTATGAGACACAAACGCTGAATGGAGGTCTTCCTATGAATGGCTTGCACCAGCCCCAGCCTCGCACTCTTCAACAACTCCGAGTATCTACAAATCAAAATGTAGAAACCAAAAATGTATCGGTGAATCCAAAAGCGCAAAAAAAATGCAGAATCAGCGCTTTTTCGGCTTTTTCTCCACCAGCAACATCCTCAGATCACCCAAATGACATCAAATGACTTGGCCCAGTGTGACAGGGCGCCTGTTGGGCACGTTGATGTCCGGCCAACCCAGTTCATCGGTGCTATCCAGCGAATAGCCGGCCTCCAGACGTTGAGTCTGTCTTTCATCAGGTGGGGAACATGTCTGAACCTGATTTGAAACCAGATTTCCTCACCAAACCAAGGGTCAAAAAAGAGAAAGCATAAGTATCATGAGAAGCAGTCGTGAGACCCAAAAAACGACGACATAGGATACTTGGGTGTGCAAAAATCGCACCGTAATCCGCCGTGTGAAAAATCCTACTTTCATGTTTCATTCGCATTCAAATTATCCAAGTAGAAGAAAAAGCACCTACCGAGATCTTATGCCCGTTTCTATAATGCTCAAGACGTATCTTCACAACTCTTTCGGCCTGCGTGAAATCCGGAAGACCGAAGTTCATCTCGTTCTCCTCAAATGCAATGACTAAGCCAAGTGTTTATAGCTTCTGCTCCCCCTAGTCAATGATGTACTCAGACTTGAAAATTGGAAGGACCTACAAAATGCTGGCAAATAGGTTCAATTCCAGATTGGCAGTACGAATGCATACTCAGAACGCGTGTGGACCTGATCTTTCACACGGAAACGAGACATGAGACCTGCTGCCAATAACAGAACATGGACCTGTTATCCAAAACAACAATGATTTACAACTGCTACCAGTATAGGGTATAGATGGGTATAGGAATCAATCCGGAAGTCTGTTGAACAAAAGCCTTCACAAAGGCAACACACACTGGCTGTCCTCATACATCTCACCCTGGCGCAACAAGCGAATTGATGGGGCATTGCCTATCCCTCATCAACGAACCTCTACCGGAGTGGACTCAAATATGGACTTCATGCTTCACCAACCTCGCCCACTTTCCAACGTCAAGGCCACCAACTCTTGACGCCTTGTTGTTCGATGGTCCACCTTGCTCATGCCCACCCTGTTTCTCGCGCTTGTGACGAGTCGCAAACCTCGGTGTCAGACCATTGGATGCCCAAAGCCAACAAAGCTAAAGGCAAAGGAACCTCATGGATTTTTGTTCAAAAGAAATTAGAGTCAAGTTCTCTCCCAAATCTTTTCAGAGTTTTGACAGTTGAGTCCTTCTTTCTTGTTCTTGGAGTCTTGCTCTTTATATGGGCACTCGAATGCTAAAATGTATTAAAATGCTACATCTCTTGCAATTCACCCGACAAGAATTTGTTGCCTCCAAGCATACCATGATGTCATCCACTGGGAAGCCAGCTCTGCAGGGAAACAAACTCGCTGGCAAGAGGCTTGTTCCATGCAGGGCCTCAGGTGGTAATAAAGGTGCCAAGAGCGTTCGGAAAGAAAAACCATGGATCCAGCAGAAGCCTACGCTCTACGTGGCCTAAAATAATGAATCTGCGTTTTGCGCCGCACCTCCCTCCCTAAAAACATCATCTCAAAAACTGGAGGTTTTCTGCTTAAGACTGGAGGCGCAAGGTACCAGGGCTGCTCCACATTCCGCAGGAAGACCTCATGGTGAGTTTCTCAACTCTTCAAATTGTCCCTGCAAGGAATGCCTCAACTTCAACTGTCAACTCCCCACTCGCCTCCTCCGCCAACAAATCCATGACTTCACCGACCCACGGGTCCTGCAGAAACCACTTAGCATACCGGACAGCAAACGGGATGGCCCCCGTTTCGCCCGTGGCGGTCCTTTCGGCAGTTGTACCGCTTCCTGTCCCGGCCTCGACAAGTTGTTCGGTATCTGATGCTTGCTATTGAGGTATCTGGTGATGATTGTCTATAGAAAATGCGAACCACATCCAGATATCCAAAGAATATCCAAATCAAATCCATTTATTAAATCTAGTCTTTTTTTGCGCTCGAGTCATTTCGATCTCCTTCCATCCCATCGATGCCTGACCTTTTAGTCACGGCAGTGAAACCTTCATAAGGAGCGTTACAATGGCACCCTTATCAGTGGGCAGTACAATCTCCTAATTTCTGCAAATTCTGGCCTTTTCCAGCTCAGAACTCACCCTTTGCATTGGAAGTCCAACGAGGCTGGCACCAAAAGTTCAGGCAGTTTGTGAAGCAGCCGTTGTCAAAAGGGTTCCTTGTGCGATCGTACACAAAGGCGTCACGGTCGAAGAGCTCGTTGTACTCATCATCCTCGAGATCCTCCACTGGAACGTTGTCGCCGATGCTGGTGTTGTTGGCCACGTAGTGCTCGTTTTTCTTCCATTCCTGGGCCATCTCGTTCCTTGAGATCAGTCCAAAATGGATCTTGAAGATTGGCCCATCAATCGCCAGGAGAGCAACGGAATATCCCAAATGAAGCGCCACAACGATCTCAAACTGAAAGAAGCCCTTCTCAGCGATCAAGATGGCAAGCCAAATGTCGACCATGATCCCAAGCACTCCAATTAAGAGCAAACCTCCCACCATTATGACAAATTCACGGTGATTGAGGAGACCGATGACATTTTGCAACCATTTGCAATAATGATCATAGCGGCGAATAGGACGGGAATATTGCCACGACTTGTGTGCACGCCGCGGCATCCCCTCCTCAATGTCCATGCCACCAACAGCACCAATTTTCGTGTTTCTTGTTTTTTTCATTTGTCCAGGATCAGCAAAGGCGCAATACGCCATGCACCCCAAGACAATGCCATAGACCACCACAAAAGGTGCAGAGAGCCACACCTGCGACAGGCTGGTGAAACGAGACAACATTGGAATCTGCACCAGGAGCATGCAAAGGCCGCCAATCACAGTTGAGACGGCAAGAGCCACTGGCAACACGGGTTTCAGGTCCACGCCACAGAACGTATAATCTTCGCTTGGACCCTTATCCTCTGCTCCAAACTTGTCATCATCAAGCCAACCTTCTTCAGCGCACGACTCCTTGTCGGCATTCTGCAGATTTGCCGGCCTCACGGAAGTCAAAAGAGTCGTAGGGGGCAAATGTCCGTTCAGCAGAGCGGACGCGTTCATGCGAGGAGCTGTGGCTGGCTGCACCAAATCTGTGTACGTTGGCATTCCTTCTCCCATGTGATAAGCCGTTGGAGGCTGCATACCCACTTGCATTGCGGGCTTATAGCTTCCATATGCCCCGGCATTAGACCTCACATGATCAGGAACATAGTTTTGCATCATCATATCGGAAAGAATCTTCCTAGTAAAAGAAAACCTGTTGAGCCAAAGCTTGAGGCAACAATGATGCCTATTACAACAAGCTCGTAAAAATAAAGACAGCACATCCACACACATCCACCAAGCTGTTGCAATCCCAGGCACGGCCCTCAGGTAGATCGTTAAGGCGAAATTGATCCTCTTCCCCTAGCGGCAAAGCCAAGCTTTTGCTGCAGGGAAAGGAGGGTAATGCCAAAATATATCCAAATATCAAATTTCATATGTAAATTCAATACACAAAGAACAAAATGCAAAAGGTGCCGACACAACGGTCATGCTCAGGACAGCGGCTTCGCATACGTCAATGGGGAGGTTTATGAGGTCATCAGGTCATCAGGTCATCAGGTCATCAGTTCATCAGTTCATGGTTTAATAGCATTTGGATACCATTTTGAGTTGAGACTCTCTCTCTCATCCTTACACGTCCAATGCTCTTCAAATGCCTGCAGTTGCCAGGTTGCCATCTGGGCCAATCCAGCGCGACATCCTTGGAAGGCGAAGCATTATATGAGCCTCACCATCTCTAACTCAACATCTGAGCATCCTAACAACGCATGCTTTGCGCCAGTGAGACTTCGGGCCCTCAAATGGTACAATGGCGGCCAATCAAGTGATGGAAAGAACACAGCAGTAACTTACCACTTCCATGCCTTCAGGCTTTGCTTTTTGTTGATGCTTAAACCATGCTTTTCCCACCTCTTTGGTGTGCGACTCTGAGGTGTCTTGGCAGCCCGAGATGAAGTGGGAGTTACCCTTAGCCAGCAATTTCTTTGGCCTTTGGCTGTCATCTTGCCTCTCCAGCTCACCAGCTGGCCCCCCACTGGGAAACTGGCTCTGAAAGACCCGAAGCCATGGAGTCCTGTGAACAAGATCAAGGTAGAAAAAGGACCAAAGAAGGATCAATGAAGGTCGTCATATTATCGGGGGTCTTCTGAAGCCTTGGACAGCCTGGCATTAGCCTGACAGCTGATGGTTTTTTTTACACACACAAATCTGGAACCAAGCAACTCACCTTTCAACCACCAGTCCTTGAAACGCAAAGTTCCACCGCTTCTCCATGATTTGAGGCCTTACAGCTTGAATTTACACCAGGGAAGAAAAGCAGCAGGCGGTGACTTGATACTCGTTAACTCAGTTGACTTGATTGATCCCAACAGTTTAGGTAAGCTTTTTTGTTGTTGTTTTGGCTCGGCTTTGCTCACTGTTTCCATCCAACAGATTTCACATCCACTTCCCTTCAAGCTGATTCCTCCCACACCTTGTTGCCCTTTCTCAAGGACAACCTTTCCAAGATCCTTGATGTCATTGGTGTCGATCTGGCAGCCAAGGTGTCGCAGTCCAACTTTTCAGGGGTAATCTACCAGCCTCTCAAACGCACTCAAACGCAAGATCACTTCTCTACTCCATCGATTTCAAAAGTGGAAAGTCCAAAAGCATCCAGCACTCGCTGCCTGGCCCTGTAGAAGAGCCTGACACACAGACTTTTTGCTCCAAAAAAAAACGATGCTTTCCAGCGTACTTTGCCATAGATCCATGGTGCATACTTCACAATGAACACGTTTTAAGAATGTCCACTCTGGCAAACCTCATAGCATGTCAAACCCTCAAAATTTGCGCTGCACCTGTCCAAGGTCGAAGACTGTCACCTTCATCTGCGACTTGTCCATGATGCCTTCAACAACTGGAGTATATTGGTGCCACCATAGTCATCCCTAGTCCATGTGACCATGTACCATTTGCAATGTCTCAATTTGTCAAGCCATCCACTGTACAAGTACAGGCTTGATAGGATCAGGGGTCTTCTGGTCCAGTGAGCTCACCCCTATGACTGCTCACAGCGTGCTTTAATGCAATTCGCTATGATTCAATGCTCTTGTCTTTGTCCCTTCTTGAATATCTCCAAGCTGTTCGAACTCGTACCTTCTGTCACCCCCTTCAGCTTCCCTTCCGACAGCTGCCTGGGCCGCCTTCGGCGTTTTGCCCAGCACATCACGCTGCAATGAAATGTTACAAAATTCCGGTCGAGTCTTTCAAGCAAAAAAGGTCAGCCCTGGTGTGAGCTCGTCGTGCTAGTTTGTTGCAGGAATCGGAAATTCAATTTCAAACGCATGCAGTGTACCTAGAAAGTTGTGCTTCGCATAAGAGCATAGAAAAGCAACTTGACTCAAGACTCCTGACCATGATGTTTGGATTTTTTTCGGTCAAAACCACACGCATTTTGACCCAATGGACCCAGGGGGTCTATGGCACCCATCATTCCCGGTTCCCGGGAGTGGGGCCACTGCAGATTTTGAGCAAAATGGCATAGAGATTGGTATCGAGCAATGGAGAACCTCAGGAAGCGATTGGTCTTGTACGTTCGCCTCTGCGAAATCAATCGGGGAGGTTTTGGAGCACACTTCTGCCTCTACAAATGTGAAAATATACAGGATTACATTTTACTCACAAACAATCAAAAATAATCAAAAATACATAGTATGATGGGTGAATGACTATCCAGTGGCGGAATTCTCATACTTTGTGCTGCAATGCTGAGCAAAGTCTCGACCCGTGGACATGTTTGATGCCAGGAACCAACAAATCCGTTAACAGCTGTAGAGCAACGCAATGGCCATGGCCCACACAGCTTTTTTCTGAAGCTCAGTTGTCAGTAAGACAAAGAAAATAAACTTCATACAAGGAGCTTGGAATGCCAAGTCCCAGATTTCGGGAAGATCATGGAAGATCTCAGAAAACTGCTCTTCCATTCCAATCCTTCGATCGTTTCATCGACGTCAGCCCAATATCAATGGCACGCTGAAAGCTTTGTCAACGCGTTTGGTCAAGACCTAGCACTCACTGCAATTATGGTTTCAGGAAATGAAACTGTGACCTGCTTGCACTGGTGAATCACAAAAATTATAGTAGGGATAAACAGGATTGCACTTCCGTCTCTTCGAAAAGCATAGCAACTGATGTAGAAGAAAATCAATTCAAACAAACAAATAATTCCTGTACTATAGGACTGTGAACCCCGGTACTGCATTGATAGGATTTCTGGCCACGCCTCCTTCACTCCGCATTCTGTCCCACTGCAGCTTGGAGGGACTGCGCAGCGCTCATCAACTCCTCTTGTCTTGCTTTCGCTTCGGCCTCGGAAAAATTCATGACCTTCGGCACAGATTTCTCAAAATATAAAATATAAAAAAACAATTGATTTTTTTTGGATGTTTTCGGAAGTTTGGAGTTTAGGGCTATTTCGCTCTTTGTTGGTTTCCCCTTCCTGGTTCTATCAGGACTCAATGTTCAAGGCGGCCTGAGGCTACGGCAGCTGCTTTCAATAGCTTGGGAGCTAAGTGAAGAATCGCACCCTGTGCAGCGATCGTCTGGAAGAATGATCTTCACAACATGACGCTACTTGATCTTCCTTATCTGTATTCATACAGCTACAGGGCAGGACTGGACAAGACTTTTGATTCGAGAATAATCGGTGACACATTGAAGCATAGTCAAGTGGTGGATGTTTACACCTACCTGCAATGGAAGGACCTAAGGAATACCAATTGTTGTATAGCACGGACAAGGCCTTGAAGCTTGGAAACACCAAATTGCAGGTTGAATCAAACTCATGTTACTACTGAATCGTCATTATCAGCTTGTGAATGAGGTACGGATCATTCTCCGAAAAAAAGCGTGAAAAGAACGCAGGTCATTTGAGTTGCATCCAATCTATTTAACAAAATGTCCAGTCTTGTGGAACGCTGATGTCAGCTGTCAGTGGAACACTGATGTCAGCTGTCAGGGCAATCCTGCACTTACACATGTTGGAAACGCAGTCCCTTCTGGTGGAGTTACGTGTGGAAATCTGAAGGATGAAAGCTGACCAATGACAACTATCCTCAAAGTCGGTGCTCTCCCCGGAAAAAAAAAAAGGACGCTCGCAGTATCACCATACATTCACATACATCATGGTCCTCACTCTACCCCAACAAGCACAAAGGCAAACCCCCAAGAAATTTGTCGAAGCTCCGGGGCTGAAAATAATGACGACAACGACAGCTCTGCCCCTACCCGTGCCTCGGCTGAAGCAATGCACTCTGTCAGGCTACTCATCTGAGATGCCATCCAACAGTTATATAAATTCACAGTCAAAGTTGCACCAAAAAACAACTCCGAATTCAAATTGCTCGTTGAAGGCAGAACTGCTTGCCTCATCTTGAAGCGACTTTGGCCGAGAAACTCCTGGCTTTGCCTCCTAGGCAATTGAACAATGTTCCGGGTACAAGGTATTGAAGCCAATGAATATCATAATGAACTAGCCATCTTCAATCCGTCAGATTCCCAAGCTCAAAGGGCTCGAAAGAGTCAACTCTAGAGGAAAGATGAGGAAAGCACTGAATGCTATATGTTCCACGTTGTTTTCCGAATGAATCAAGAAACCACTGTAAGTCGAGTTGGTTGAATTCAGACTTGGCTGGAATGAAAATTATGAAGTCGTAAACATTCATACAGTAGATATAGTCATACTCTCCCGCAACGCCTGCAGGTGCAACTCCTTCGACTGTTGCTGTTGCTGCTGTAGCTGGATTTCTAAGACCTTGCGAACCTCAAAAATCATGGAAAGTCACAAGTTTAATTGAGAATGACTTGAGGACGCATTTATGGTTCTTTTGGCTAAAAAGATTGTCTCCACTTATCTGAAGATGGCATACCCAGTATCAATTTACACTACTGATCACTTCTGTACTTACTATTCACAATATACACAAACAACATATCATGGCCTGGGCCAAAGCATCTGAGTGAGCTTCAATCTTCTCCGACATCCTGGCCACCTAACAACTGTGAAAGCTTAAAAAAATGGAACAAGTGGGACCTCCTGATCAACTAGCAAACTCCTAGTGGTCACAGCTGAAAAGGTCCCAACTGCGAGCCTGATCTTGTACAAGCGGCAATGTCACTTCGGCAGCCTCCCACAGGCAGGTTCTCGGGGTTTCCCTCAAACTATGATGCAAATTCCAGGCATCCTCACGGTATAAGCCATAAGCCCAACATGTTTTTTTTTCTCTCAGCGGCTTAGGAAATCAAATGAAGCCAATGGGATGGGGCCGAATTTTGGCAGCCCATCCAGTCCAACGATGCCCAACTCCGACAGAGAGTTGGAGCCTTCCAGGTCTGGCTGCTGCTTCAGGGCTTCGCTGATCACTGTCATGCTTCACTGTCATGAGCAGCTGAGCAGTTGCGGAAGCCCCTAACACAACGAAAGCCAAAAATTACCAAACTACAAATAGACGGCCTCAGGCCACTCCACTGCTAAGCAACTCAGGGATTCGGTCTGGGTGTTTCGCTCATCCTTCAGCTGGCAAACCATTTTGGCCTCGCCCAAGAGGAAGATGGAAAGTATCACAAGCAAGACAAAGTAACCATACGGTATTTATATAAATTGCACTGGCCAATTTCCAAGTGATCAAATCAACATCACTGTTTTCACGATGTTTCCATGCAAACTGGTTCAAACAAACAAGCTTCCGCAGCTTCATGAAAGCATCATGGGCTGAAGTGTCGCCTCGAAGCCAGCCTCTGGCTTATTGTCTTTGTCAGGTACGTCATAGAGATAAACCTGAAGATTGCTCCCAGGATTGCAAAAGCACGTTTATTCGGCAGCAACACTGTCTAAGCTCACTGAAGGTGAGGAGATCCTGCTCTTGGACTTTTGGGAAGAACAAACACTTTTGGTAGGCTTGTCACCCATGACAAATATTCAAATCAATTTCAAATCTCTTGCAAGTTGGGAGCCAATGCACTGGCACTCCGGAGAGTCTGGCACTCCAAACTGCCACCTTGAACTCGAAACCTTTGAGTCTCCGACGGCATCTGAAGCACACAGCAACCAAAGCCTCTTCCATTCCTGCAAATTTTGCACTGGCCCAACTCACACCCAAAAATTTTGCCGTCTCATGCCGCATGCATCGGTGCACCGTGCTTTTGTATCGTAAACCAATTTTGCCATCCCGTCAGTCCAGGACCAGGGAAGCTTGTCCAAACGCTCCTGGCAAGTGGTGCTAGAACTACTTGCAGCAAAATTTTAATTGTGTTGCAGCAATGTTTGTCCAAGAACTCAAGAGCGTCCTTCAATTCGACATTGCAACGCACCCAAGTGATCCTGTCATGTAGTTTGAAAGTCGGCAAGACCAAGCGCATGGTTCACACCATGTTGAGGAAGGACCAACAAAATGTTCCGAGTGTTCACCTGCTTATCCCAGCACTAACAAGATCCATCTGGGTGTTCTACACCAACCACCCATAAGTCCAAACATGCCACAGCTGGACCCAAATGCAAACCTCAGCACACATTTGCCATCTCATCATAGCTGAGGTCATCGAGCTTGTGTCCCACTTGTAACGAGCCGATGTTTCATGCCATGAGGCCGAAAACTCCCCAGCACTTAGGCAGCGCAAAGACTCGGGCTCAAAGGAGACCTGCCAACGCGTCAACGTGTTCATTCTGTGAATTTCAGCTGGGCCTTACTGCCTTATGTACAAACCGTCATAGTTCTTATGATGGGAAACTTTGGAAAGGAAACATATCAAACTAGAAAGGGCATTGGGGTCGTCCCCAAAACAGCAAGTTCCTTGTGGGTAGCAAGTGTCATTTCGACATCTAAAAAATAAATGGCAACTCTCAAGTTACGGCACACTACAGTGCGAACTCGTGCCGGTTTGGCCGCATAGACATCATGTCCATGGGAATCATGCCGCCAAATCATCTGGCAGTGCAAATGACGGAGGTTTTCCACAAACTTTCAGTGTCCATTTCAAACCCACGTCTGATGGGGACAGCTGACAAAACAAAAATCATCAGCGTTGCTTTAGGGAAATCAAGAACATAAAATCCATAAAGTCTTGATTTGCTAGATGTATAAATAGAGAGAGAGCGAGAGATATGCGTACGCAGGTGGTTTCCTTTCAGATTCCAGGACCCATAGCCAATCAAATGCCCCCAAAGCGAAGTGTGGGATTTGGACTGTCAGACCATTTACCTCAACACACCTGATAGTCCGCACGTGGCATGTGTCAAAAGTGCGCCTTCAGCAAGTTGAGATCCCAAAGCGTTAGGATACCCAGTCCTGCAAGATGGCAAGGCCATCCTGAAGTTCCAAGTCTAGTTTCTGTGAAGGACTATAAACAATCAATGCCATGTGACACGGTCATCTACTCAGTTGAGGTTCAAAATGACTTCAACAAATATCATTACGTTGTCATGTTTTGTCCAATGATTCCTCTGGCGGAAGGGGACAAAGTATGCTCATCTAGCTTCAACCCGAAAACCATTGGATGCCAGGATTATACAACTCTTGATGCATCAACTGGAAAAGTATTGTGCTTGCACCTACGACCAAATTGCCACAACTCCCATCAAGCGGCCGATCAAAGGCTCCTGATCCAGTTATGGCCTCGGACAAGAGAAGTCTGAAGCACGGTTGCCAATCCGAAATTGAACTCTTCGTTATGTGCCATCATACCACTGCATCAAACGACATCTGTTGCGTCAAAGTCACTTTCTCACTCTTCCAATCAATATCGCAGCAAAATATCCTGCCCATTTCACCCAACTGCAGTCGACTCACCTTGGCGGCCCAGGCTGTCAATCTTGAGGTGTTCAGGATGTTTTAGCATGTTGGATGCGAGGAGTTCCTGCCATGTGGTCACCCCACTCCTTGCCGTCCCATCACCTCGACCGATTGCCGTGACTCCAACGTCCACAAGCGGAGGCCATCCATCAATCCAGCGCTCATGGCCCGCCTGAAGGGGTTTTCCATTCGGTCGTTTGACTGGGATGCTTGCAACCTGCCGTGCCTATATAGAATCACAGAGGTAGTTGGCAAAAAAAAGAAATTCAGAGATATTATGACAAATCTGGAATTAAAGAGGTTTGCTGTAGCTTGAATGGCTGCATGATTCACTTGCCTTTAGACTCTCAACTGCAAAAATCATCACTCGTGATTACAATATGACGTCAGACGTCAGTGTGTCCTGAACCTGGCCTTCAAGGACCCATCCATTAAATGCTAGCTGCTAGTCAAGAACGAATTGACAATGTCTGTTTCATTGTAGGTGGCCTTGGCAGTTAAGATCATATAATATGTTTAATCATATATTCATTATATATTGGACCTTACGAGAAACTATCTATTTATCCATCCTGTCCAATCACGCTTCGCGCCTTAGATCCCAGTTGACCAGCAGGCAACAAACAGAACTGGTGTGGCCACGTAGAAGGCTGCACCTGGGTGAGGTACTGTTGAGGCAGACTAGAAAAAAACTTCCCAATCGCGCTGCAGCATCCATGAGTACAAATGAATGTAGGTATCCTCTTAGGTATCTACAGGATCGTACAGGTAGGAATCTACAAGCTGAAGGACAAAAGGACGAACAGAACACATGCAGCATGTGTGTGTGTGTTTGAAAGACGAGGGCATCGGGCATGAATGTAGTTGATCAATTGCAAAAAAACGTTCCAGGGCGACCCAGGTTGATCAAAAATAGTGCGTGGGCTGTTTCTCAAATCCGAGCAACTCACCCGTTTCCAACTTCCAGAAGCGGATGACGCGATCCCGGCAGGCACTCAGCGCTTGAGATCTCTGCCAGCACACTCTGACCACATCCTCGGTACTTTTTCAATGACAAGTGTTCATAAGTTATAAATCTATAAGTTATATATATAATATATATGCCTTTGTGAGATCCTTACTCTTAACTCTGAAGACGCTCCCAATCATTTCAAGCTTCAATGCAACTTCGATGTCCTCGGAAGACTTTCAAGATCTTGCCAGAATGCAGATCCCACAGCAGCAGGCGTCCAGCCATGGTGCCCAGAAGGACTTTGCCTCTGGTGGAGAGAGATATGTAAAGACCATACGCAAGTGATGGAAAGAGTTGGAAAGGTGAAAGCTCGATGAACATGTTTGACACAAAGAAATTGTGTAGTAAATTCACAGTCTTCAATTTCAAGCTGCATGGAGCTGAAACATCTTTACCATTCTTTACCTTCTACCCCCACCTTGGGACCAATCTACTGCCACTGCTTCTTTGGAACTTACACCAGGTCTGTCTCCCGCATTTTTGTCCTGCAGATCTGGAGCACAATGCTTGAAGAACTTCAACAACTTCCCACACACTCGCAAAGTGACTATTTCTGTCACTGCTCCGTGATTTTTGAAGTATTTTCTAAAATGCTCCACCAATCTCCACGAAACACAGTCCCATCCTGCATCACCCTGAGCAAGTGAAGCATTTCATCTGTCTCACTTGTTCGGCCCCAGAGGTACAATGTGCCATCCTTACAATGGACCAATACGCAGAAAGGAGAAACTCAAAGCAGCGACATCCATACGGTTCTACGAAAGCAAAACAAAAAACTTGATTGTTTGCAGTTACTTTCCTTGTGAAACAGAAACATGTTGAGAAGCCGTCCTACGAATTGACTTTCGCCTGGTAGGCCAATCTCTATCAATGGTTATTTTGTATGTTTCAGCATTTCGATGGCGTACCTCGAGGCAACACAGCACTCTCTGCTGTTCCCAGTCGGTGAAGAGGCAAATAGGGCACTGCGGTTGGCATAAAGAGCATTGAAGACCTCCGTTGTTAGCAGAACCAGCTGTTTGAAGACATTGAGGACACGGAGACAGAAGGTAATATCACCTCGTCCGTGACTAGCCTGCCTGTGTGTATGTATATACTATACATAATATGTGTATACATACATCAATTCTCATCAAATGACTAAACTAAACACATCTAAATACAAATAATGTCTATCTGATGTGGCTTCGTTTTCCCCTTTTTTCCGCAATGACAGGCATGATTTTTGAAATCTGGGAAACATGCAGCAGATTGCTGCAAAGGAAACCCCTCATGTAAGAAAAACTGCCATGATGAAAAAACGTGGGGGACCCACTAGGAGGCCGCACGATGGACCACTTCCCTTCTGGCCAGGTCCCACAAAGTCAAAGACCTGTGCCACCAAGGCTTTATTTTTTGCCCCTGCTACAAGTACTCTTCCACCAATAGTCATGAAAGTGGTAAACAATTGCTTCCAAGGACCATCAGTTGTTTCTGAAACAAGTAAAAAACCAATTCATGATGTTACTCATATTCATCCAGGGCACCCATCAATATTGGAAGCGCTATAGGCAAATCCCACCCGGCGCCAAATGAGGCAAAGCACAATGGGCTGTGCAGGTCCAGGCTCAATCAGTTGAGACAATTCAGTGCTGTCGACGATAACTTGGCTGCCTGCGTTGGACATCTGGTGCTGTGCACTGAAACATGGGACTTGTGTTGCGCTCGTGAGAAATGCTTCACTGATACTGTCGGCAAAGGCTCCGAGTGATCAGTCAGGTGTATGAGGAAGGTCTTGCAAACTCTTTGCATGCATTTTCCAACAACATCCAACAACATCAAAGTTGCCAGAATGTTCGTTCGGGTTAACGTCTCACCATTGTGTTAAAAGTGGGAGCTTGTTGCCAGAGATGGTCGCAGGGTGGAATAGATTTTTTCACAACATACCTTCAGTTCAAGACTCGCAAGGACCTCGTGAGGAGGCCAAATCATATCGTCCAGCAATTCCCTCAAGTCTGGCCTGCAGATGGCATAATTGACGCCAAAGAATGGGGCGCATCTAATATCTTCATACAATGACAGCTGCAAGCATTGCCGTGAAGTCTGAAAAAGTGGCCTTCACATCCGCAATGGTGTTGCTGGCAAACATTTCCAGGATGCTCAAGCAACTGCCACTCACTGCTCGTACCTGGGGCCATTTTCAAGTTACCAAAAATACACCACGACGACAACAATAAACGCCCTCGAGGGTTTCCTCCGCACCTCCACGGTGAGCTCCACTTTTCGCACCTTGGCCTCCGGCTCTGGGGCCTCCACCACCATGCTCTTTGGCAACGGCACTTTGGCACCCGAGCAGGAATGACGCAGCGCTACGGCGCTGCAGGGTGTGTGAAAATGTGAAACTCACCTCACCTTGAAATGTGGAAACAAAGAAGTGCGGTGTAAAATACTTACACACAGTGAAACCATTGAAAAAACTCTGCAAGTAGTTGACTGTGAGAAACACTTTGCACTTTGGACAGGCATGGTTTGAACTCGCAGCTCCCAAGACTGAAGCTAGTTAGTGCTTTCAACCCATCTGAAAAATATTAGATAGTCAAATCAAATCCTATTATTTCGGCAAATAGGGTAAAAATAAAAATATTTCAAACCATCACCTAGTGAATCTATAGATTGCTAGCATATTGATAGCTGGCACGACTGTAGGTGGTTTCCTCAAATTTCATCAGATCATGACTTCTCTCTTTTTTTGGGTCGGGGTGAGGCCCTGCATCCTGCGTTGACTTTTCATGATCCGAAAGGTGCAACCTGAAAGAGGCAGCCATTGGCCTATGCATCACCGTGCTTCAAATGGAACTACTCAGCACCATTGTTCAATTGATTCACTTACATCAGATTCCATGTTCATTGATCAGCTTCCACTCCTTCTTTAAACTGGGGCTGTCTCATCAATCGGCAGCTATGTGAAAACTCGATGATATACTGATATACTCTACAATTGTGTCCCTTTGTCTCTTCGCTCAGATGATCCAAATACCCATCACGAGGAAATTTTGCAAATCTAAATCTTTAGTACTGTAGTTAACTGCTTTGTAAGTTGGGTATGAATTCTCTCAAGGAAAGAGATTTCTGCCTCAGCATCTGACTAGCATCTCTGGCGTGTTCTTTTCAGAATCTCAATGCATTTGCAGTTTTTCTGCACTGGAGCCCTTCGAGGAAAAGCAATGCTCCAGCCGATGCTTCTGCCATGACTTTGGGCCAACATCTCACATTGCGATGGCTTGGTTTTCAAGCTTGCGGTGCATGATCTTGCACATTGTAAAGCAATTCAAAGCAAATAAGCATCTACACTTGCCGGCAAGGGTGGCGTTCCTTTAGGCTCACGCGTATTGCCTTGAATGATGTATGAGACACATGGCTTCAATGACAATGGCAATAGCAAATAATTACAAGGAATAATAGGAATAGCTCAAGAGAATTGCTTTCAGGTTGGAAACTTGTTTCATCTTGGGCCCTTTGGAAGTTGGGCCAAGTTGGGCCAAAGTCACCCCACCCTCCGGCCACGATCTTATCTCCCACGATGACCGAGCTGCATCTCCCGCGAGGCCGCAGGACTTGGCAGCTGACCAGGCTTTCGTGACATCTGCGGCATCGGTATGTGGGGCATCTGTGGCATCTGCATCCCAGACTTGCCCAGGAAAGGGCTTGCCTCATGGCTTTCGTACCTGGCACCATCCAAAACTGGAACATAGAAAAACCATCGTGCAAAGTTTGTTTTTCTCTCAAGAACTCCTGTCGAAGTCCATCCCTGAGACAAAGCTGAACAAAGGAATTCATGATATGTTTTCCTCTTCTTTAGATTTCCCACTGGGCGACGAATAGCGGCAATAGCGCACGACATATCATAGTGGTTCTCATAATTGTCCATCTTGTATCTCTCCCACTTCCTGCAAAGTTGAGGATTTGGGGAGAGCCAAGTTGAGATCAGCGAAAAAGTGGTCTCAAGGTCTCAAGCTCTCCTCAAGTCCACGTCTGCAAATAAGGCTACCATGGGCATGAGGAAGATGCTCACAACCTCACCAAGGGGCTCAGCAAACAGGTGTTTACAGCAGGCAGACCCAGGAACTGTTCATTGGTTTTCCACCGATGTTGGCTCTGCTAAATCCACTGAGGCTACAGCCATCGTAAAAATGATGAGCAGCCTCATGCTGTGGAGCCTGGTACACCAGGATTCAGATAATTGAAAATCATGAAAACAAGAACTAAGCTCCGAAAAGATATGGCGTTTGCACCAGAGTCACCAGAGCAAATAATAACCGTGTGATGAAGTGACTTCCAAGCAGTTATCAAGTTTTCAATCCTCCTAAGCCCAGAACATCTTGTCACACATTAGCTCACGGGCGAAAGTGTCGTAGTAAGGATAGATCTGCCTGGCGCAGCATTGCAAAAGATTCTGATGGCTTGGTGCTTTCGAGCTACTTCATCCCATTCCCACCATTTGCTCCTTTTAAAGACCCTTTTTGGACGGCACGAAGCATCTACATCACCATCCAAAGGATTCATCAATTCACGACCTTCGGTGGCAAGCTTCAAGGACACTGTAGGTCGATGCCTGGCACTCATCAGCTCCTTTACGAAGCCCACACACCTCAAACGCAAATCTTTGTGAGTTGGGTGGACTGCATGGACCTTCCTTTGGGTTTGTAGCTTTCATTTGAGACCATCTGCACGTACATGCATCCGACAGCATCCGATAACCAGTGATTAGAGTCCGTGTGTGATACGTATGCAAGCATGCATGGGCTCCTGTATGCGTGGATGCAAAAAGGTCTACATATCATACACGCTGCAGCAATCCACAGGATACACTAACGCCAAGGAGAGGCTATGCAGTGCGTGCATCTCTCTGCTCATCGGGTGTGCATTGTCAGAATTTCTATCGCGATGGTCACAGAGCATGCTGTGCATAAAGCGGGTGAAAAGACGCAGGACCCGTTTCGGCGCGGTTTGCAATTTATCTTTTGCAAAATCCAAACCTTGAGACTTGAGACATTTCGTAAAGCTGTAAAATCTCGCGCGGACGGTTCTGAGTTCTCAAACCACGGCCTAGCAGTGCTAAAACTCTAAAATCAAAAATCAGAAATCCAAACCGGGGTATTTGGGGCTGCCCTCTGAGAAACGAAAGCAATCCAAAATGCAAAATCAGAAATCCGAAATCCCACGTCCATGTCCCCAATCCGAATCCAAAAATTATGGAATTGACTTCGATGCGTTTCCTTGGCTTTAGCTATTGCTTTTCTTGTGCTTCGCAAAGCCTGCGATGGCATCAGGCAAGAAATCGTAATTGGTAAACGCAAGTGAGCAGCCTGTTGTTCATGTCCAGGTTTCGTCGCTGTCGTCATTATCATCATCATCATCGTCATCATCATAGTCGGCGTCATCACCAACAACATCTAAATCAAGAACAGTTCGCACACTTGAACTCACCGCTGAAATCGCTAAAGCAAGGTAGCGTCTGCGTTAGCGACCCTGAGCGATGTGAATACACTGATTTAACCGCAAGAAGAAAATGCTGTAAGGCTCTGCAAAGGTTGACAAAATATTTCGTAATATATTATGAAAGAACGTCGGGGGTGCAGGACATGCCATTATATCCAAGATTTGTTTGCAAGGCTGCGTATCCTAAATTTGGCAAACGTTCGGGGGGACGTGGAATTTTCAGCAGCTGCCCCCAACTCACCCCAGCGACTGACTGGGTGCAGGTACTTTTTACATGCATCCAAGGCATCTGAAACGTTCAAATTCGCCACTCCGCTGCAGACCATCTGAGCGCGGCAGGTCACTTGGTGGTTTTGCTGGCTTTACAGGTTTATTTTGGTGGAGGAACTCTACACTCGTTGGAGGTAAAGGCCAGCATGTTCAGGACCATTAATTCGCACCATTAAGAGAAAAAAACCGTCTGCCTCACCGACTGACTCAGCAGAAAGGACCTAGATGATCCCCGATTGCTGTGGATTCAGAGAGAAACGTCTATCTAGCTACTCAGTTGTACTGCTCTGCCCATCTTTGCCCTTCAAGTATAGTATCTGCAACCATGTTGGGATTGAACGAGAGCCTGCCCTTTTCCCAGACACCCCAAGCCTCTGCTGGTTTCACAACCCAAGATGCATTGGTATAGACCTCAAAACTTCGCCAAACTTCGCCAGGGGGAACGGACAGATGTGCTGTGATGGTTTATGCGGATGGGGCAAGGGCCAAAAGGTCACCTGCTTAAACGAGTTTGCTACCCCGCATGAACTATGATGCCTCCATCCAAGCCGTGAAACCGTCCTCAGACTCCCCTTCCCAGCATGATAATTGCGGCTGCTCACCGAATGAAGTGCAACAGCATCGCGCTGCACGTCTTCAATCAATGCATGGATCGGATTCTCCTGCAAAGCAAGATGTTGCAAAAAGTTTGATCATATAGTATTGTCGAAGTAGGACTAATTTTGCAAGTTTGCCCGATATTGGCGCACTGTTCAAGATGCTGTGTGGAACATGCAGCACCTGTTCCGTGGCCATTTACACCACTCCTGGTTGCCGAGGATGTAGTACTTTGCTGCGCCCTCCAGCACAGGGTCAATGTTTACAGGGAATGAAGACCTTGGTCCACACAGTCCACTTAAAGCAAGGTTTGTCCACCAACAGGAATACGGTCAAATTGAAAAACCTTACAATCGAGTCATCTGTTCAGTGTTGTTCGTGTACAAGCCCAAAAACAGTAGCCACGGCAGAAACTCCATTGATATGTTTTTCGTTTGAAGGTTTTAGCGGTTTGACATGTTCAAAGACCAAGCCCTTCACAGTTTTGTGAAGTTGACCTTGGATAGCTCACTCAAGGGAAACCAAACCCATCAAGTCCCTTGATTGTGGCACCAATGTCTTCCAGCAACCAAAATCAATGAAACATGTTCACAAAATGCTCAAACTTGGTCGGTGCCGCCTATTTCGGCAGCCAATGATGTCGAAGTGTCAGAGCAAATATTCAGGTGTATACATACATACATACACGCCACCAACTGAACATCAGACGACACTTCAGACGGCACCCTTCCCGACAGCCCCCCCCAAAACGAATCCAAAAAATCTGCGAACCCCTATATACCTGAAGTAAGAACACTTTTTTGGCTAAGTTCAGGCCCAGGCTTGACTGAATTCTTGAAATATACAGGCTCAGAGATGATTTAGGGAAAAGACATCCTGAAAACATTATAACATTGCTTTGTTCAAAAAAAAGAGAAAAGTAATGCCGAACACCTTCTGAAAAAGACATGTTTCTGATTTTTTTGGCAAGATCGGAAGCCTCAGTCAAATGCTGGCAATACAAAGACATAAAAATGGAGAAAAAGAACACAATAGACTCTGAGGAAACTCTAGGTGAGACATTTCCCTCAGGGTATGCTTTTTTCCTTTTGTTTTTGTATATGTTTGTTTGTTTTTTACGCCCGGAATTCACAACAAAAAAGTAGATCTTGAGGGGGGGTGAGTATGTTTATATGTATATATACGTGTGTGTGTGTGTGTAGTGTGTAGATACCTTTGGAATTAACTCTGAAGAGTCGGCATCACACTCCAAACATCCTGCCACTCTTTGTGATGTTTCATGTCTCCACGTTAGGGCCGTAGGGATGCTTGAGGCTCCAAACGGCATGAACCAAGCTGATGACCTCAAATGGTTCTTGTTGGCTCAGGTTTTGGAAACGATCTTCACTGCAAAAAGGAAAATTTCATGTTCGACTGGCCTCTGGGAGCCCAGACATTTGCATCGAGATTGGTGCAAAAGCCCCCAGCCAGGATGCCAACATAGAGATATGAGGCAGACTGCATCGACACGAGATGGACAAGCAAGATTCACTGGGGGACAGTTTTCAAACTACAAGGACCCCTAATAGGAATACAATACACAAGAGCTCCGGCAATTTCTGCATGGAAAGTTTGGTGATTAAATAGGGCTTGTCCGCTCCCATATATATAGCGAATTGTTCCAATCAGGGCTTGTCCGAGGCTCCAGCCAGCATGGTCGCCACCAGTATGTTGCAGCATGCACCACAAGTCCCAAACCTGGCAAACAACTCTTTCCTGGTGTCAACGGTGTCCATCTTCCAAAATGACACATGTCTTGCCACGTATACTAAATAGTGCCACTTACTACCACACCACTCCTACTACTACTGCTACTACTCAGTTCAAGCATTTTTCGTACAGTCTCTGGGTTCAATTTCAGCTGGGCCCATCTCGAGCGCTCTGCCTAATGACCAGATCATCTGCACGCTCTGCCACCTTGACTCTCATCCGTCTGAAAACTTTTTCTGACACTGCAGTCCATGTTACGACACGTTGTAATCGGTCTGAAGATCAAAATCAGACAAGCAGTTTTTGTGAACATAAGAATTTGCTTCTCCTTAAGCTTCCGTCAGGACACCTGCCCTATCACTTTGCAGAACTGTCGCCCCAGTCAAACTCTCCACGTGGAGAAGCATTAAATCAAAAGCTCACATAATGCCAGTTCCAGCTTCCGTCTGAAAATGACATTGCACATCATAGGTAGTAGCATCTTAATATCGTTTCATTGTGATTATGATTCATTCCCAAATTCCGCACCCACTGGCGCACGTGAGGGTTACTGCTCTGCCAGGAGATGATAGTTGCAACAGCAATGGCCAGCGTCCACAGACCCATTAGGATCAGTGGCACCTGACAAAAATATCCAACCACAATGCAACTACAGTAAGTAGTTGCTAGTCATCATCATCTGCAGTCCTTTGAATTTAGTTCCTTGATTCAGAAGAATGCTCTGCTCTGGGACATGTTTCAGCAGAAAAGCAGTTTACTTCAGTTTCTCCTAATTTCATCCAAGTTGACTGCAACTTTCGGCTATGGTTCTGGAAAGGGCCATGATTCTGAACTGTGGCTCCGACCATTGGCACAAAAATGACCGCCATCTGTCGAGCAGGTTGCAAATCAAACATTGAATTCTTCTGCACATGAAACAAATTCAATGGATCCCATCAGCTAACCAGCTGTCCATGTTGCAGGTGGACTGGGTAGCTTTGAAATTTGTGTTGCTTTGGAAGCAAAAGGAGTTCAGCAAGCTTCACCCGCCTTGACCACATCAAAGCTCTCAAGCAAAGTCACCATGGCGGTCTTCGCTGCTCCGGCCACTCGCTCAAAGGAATCGACCTGGCACAATTGCTTCTGCGCTAGGATTTTTTTTCTTCTCTTTGGTGGCGTTCTCACAGCCACACTGTGCGGTGTGACTTTGGCCCAAGCTTGGGTGTTCTCTCAACCCGCAAGCATCCAGTCGTTGGTCTACACAAGCATGGCAGAGCTGCACACAAAATTTACCCGTTGCCATGCCTTTTCTTGCATCTCCGTTAGCTCTTCATTGGCCTGACACGTCTCTTCACATGTGCTTGTTATGTGCAGTGTCTTGTGATAGGAGGGCATACATGTAAGTTCAGAAATGCATGGAAATCAATGAAATGCCCTCCCCCCCCCCACGATGCGGGATTATCCAAATCATCCGGACTTATTGCCTTCTCCGCTGCCATGCCCATGGCTTCTTTGGCACCAGGCACCCTTGGCACAAATCGCATTGCCCAAAATCGAATGGAAAGAAATCCGCTGAACTGATTTCTGGCAACCAAGACATTGAATTTTTCAGAAGCTGGCATCGCTTGGCAGCTGTCTGGCAGCGCATTCACGGCTCCCTGATTAGATGCTCTGCAACGTTAGCTGAAATGATGAAAATAAAAAGAAAAGTGAGTGACACTAATTGATTTCACAGATACCAAAAAGAACATCAAAAACGTTAATTGTAGAAACGTATCTTCCCACAGCAAAATAACAGTGACCTGTAAGTCCTGGCCCACAGTTTTCCGAACCTCGAAGGATAGAACTATTCCTTTAAGTTCCTCCCTTAGCTGGAAGCAGGCAATGCAGCGCATTGACGTGTGCAGTCATTGGAATCTGAAACATAGTTTATCGCACATATACATATAAACTATGTTTCATTTGCAAAAGAAAAATACGCACTATTTCAAAAGATATAGGACATCTAAAAAGAATAGTCTTGAAGGATACAATATACATAGTCTATATATATATATATCTTGAATCAAATCCAAAAATATATATATATACCTGGGAGGGGGAGGAATGAAAGCCAGGGTCTTTGCCTCGCCTCCCGACTGGCTTTCGTTTAAATAGATTTAATATAAAGTATATAATACAAAAACATGTTTCAATACAGAATGCAAGAGTACAGGTAAGTAAGCTATAAATCTATTATACGTACATATCACATAATCACATATTGTTTAGATTGTGTAAATATATATATATACATATCACATGATATAAAGGAAAAAATAAATATAATATCAATATAAGACTATAGACCTCTGTGAATAAANACCTCTGTGAATAAAGTAAAGTCAAAGAAAAATACGTTGACAGTTCAAATAATATTCAAAACAAATTGTGTATATTGTATAAAAATTACATACATTGATTTTCAAAAAAGAAAACAATATAAATACTGCATAATCAGCGTAAAATGAATTCGATCTAAAACAGTACAAAGAATATAGTAGATAAAATATGTTTACGAAGCATTACATATGAAAGAATATATGATCTACCTAAATATGTAAATATATATATATACATGAACATATTCAGATAAATACATCAAGACAACAACTAGTAGATTGTATATAATACACATGTTGATACATTTTGCACGAAATAAATATGTAATGTTCAAATACTCTTATGATATCTAATATATATAATATATCATATATATATATTATATACATCTATGTATATAAGTCTATATATCATTTCTGTATAGTCTGATTTTTGTCATAGACAAATTCAATCCAGAAGCTGACATTGAATCACGATCTCACTCTCTGGTTGAGGTCCGCACGCCAAGTCCCTGGCCTTGTCAATGGATCGATCCACTCTTCCTGAGATCTTGGCACAGATGCCTCCCTCTCAGATGTGTGACCCCAAAGGAAATAAAGACCCCAAATAAAGCACTCTCTAGTCTCTTAGCTTTGAAATACCAAGCCTTTCTCTTTCACACTTGGGCAATCATGCGAGTTCCGAGGTTGCGGCTGAACTGGGTTTCCATCAAGTCCATGTTTGTCGTGACAACCATGCCACCTGGAGGCTGGAGATGCTCCCCAAACCAATGAATCCAACACAGAAAACATGTCGAAAATCCTGTCTTCAAAGCATTGCATATGTTGCAATCACACATGGGGAGTCATGAGAATTGTCTCCTGATCAAAACATGCTTGAAGCAATCTTGTGGTCCTTCCATGACCGAAATTCGGACTTTTTTTGGCCCAAAAATCGGCAGCCGTGTCTGTCCAACTGCTACAAAGGCTACGAGATTCGGTCCCAAGCTGACAGCAGTTGCTGTGAGCCTAGAACTGCAATCCTAGGCAGCGAAGCTTCAAACTGAGGCTTTACCACAATCTGCTCGGCTGCCGAGTCATCCAACGTGACCTCACGGTGTCTGGTCGCATGTGCCACGAGTAATCAACTGATGTTGTTTCACTTTAGGAAGGGATAGTTGTCCTCTACCGACTCAATTGCAGGGAGTATTGTAATATATGCCCACGAGTAAGATCGCTATTGGCAGAGGGATGACTCAGGGATGACCATTCCCCGTAGAACGACCTTTCAATCTCGCACAAATCCTCCCGCGCCGAAGGGTGCTGAAGGCGTAACACGTCTGGAGGGCAGACTAGTCAAACATAAAGTTGGCTTTAGCTAAGCGGAGGAAACGGCCCAGGCTTTGTTCTGGAAATGGGTTTTGACATAGTTTGCACGGAGTCCAAAATCCATTTCATATAACATTCATAGAACCCCTATGCACGGCCCAACCTGTCCAATAGCGGCCGCATTGCCCAAAATTATAAAGTGGAAACAAAATCGCAACACATTCAAAGAAGAACCTGCCAATCCATGCTATGCAGGCAGTTTTTCCACCGCATAGCTATTTTCAATAACCTACTCATAGTAGAGCTAGAATATGGCAAATGAAAATGAATTATCTCAAATTAAGAACCCCAACAGTAAACTGTTTGGGGAAAAAACAGGATCTTCACTTTGAAGACAGGTCTGACAAGCTTCCAACTCACAAAGTGCAGTAGCAAGGGACGACTTGGCTCCAGCCCAAAGGCAACAAATGGACATTCAATGGGTCAGCTTTGGCCACCTTAGATCACGCAAAACAGGACTTCCTCATGTCAATGTGCTTTGAAAGTACGAGCTAAGTGACCTCCTCCGAAAAAGGCTGTCCACCTCAGTGGTTCGCGAAATGTGTAGAAATCAGAGTTTTTGGAGCAAGTCTGGCCTATCTTCCGAAGGTATGTTGAGTGTATTCCATAGACATGTGATCGTCCACCCTGGAAAAAGCCAAACTCTACAACTGTCCCGAAGGAGAAAGCCAGAACTATCATCTCGTGACACCAGGGCACATTCGTCGCAGCTGCCATCCTGGTCTCCTCAATCGATCCAGCAAGTCTCCTGCAAAGGCTGCGGTGGACGCACTTGGCAATACAGGAAGTTGTGCCACGCAGGAGAAGACGTGAGCTGCTCAAACAAGTGCGACTTGCCAACTGAAAGACTCAAACGACTTGGGAGGCAGCATGGCTGCAAAGATTCGGAACTAAAGTCGACGCTTGGCATTGCATTACTCCTATTCCCATAAGCACATCACCTATTTCCGCTGTATGCAAAAATTCCACCATGAACGGTCGATCACCAAGGCTCCTGCGGTATCAATAGCAGGCCTCGCTTCCACAGTGATTTGCAGATCTTCTGCGTCACCTTCAAGACTGACTGACAGTGTGTCTGTAAGTTGTGACTTTTCGTAAATTTTCGCACATCTGTAGACTATCTAAGACTAGTTGGCTTCGTACATCTCACAACATGGACATCTCTACTCTAGTCTCTCAGTAGGTTCCTGTGTTTCGTCTGCATTTTAGCGCAGTCGAAATTGCATGGATTCTGCAATTCAAGCAAATTTCTTCGCGCATTCCATGTTAGATCTAGCATTCAATAGCCACCTGCTTTGGAATCATCGTAGTAGTCAATCACATATCGCACGGTGCGCTGGCCACATCGGTCCTGGGATGTAAGTGCTCAGGAAATGCCAACAAATGTCTTCGGTTGTTCCCAAGTCAAACTCCAAACGGCACTCTGGACGCTGGCACTTCTTTTGAAATACCACTTTGCTGATCCAAGGATCGACAAACCAGTCATGCCTGTCAAATGGCACCCCTCGATAGGAGAGTGTCTTGGACCACCATCCACCCCAGCTCAGGTCTTGTTGTCGCCCAACAAAGCGAAGTAAGCTTGGGGTCCTTGGCTTTAGCCGCCAGTCAAAGAACCAAACAAACAAACAAACAAACAAACAAACAAACAAACAAACAAACAAAATCTGCACCATTTGGCCTATGGCATATGATCTGTGGTACATTGGTGATGAAACCTACTGATCTAGACTGATCCGATCTGACAAACAAACCGATTCCCAACCTGCAAAACCTCTGCCAAGTTTCGAACAGCTCTTTGAGTGCAATCTTTCCCAGTCCAACACTGCTTTCCAAGATCTCTCATTGGTCACGTTATGGGCATAGACCACATCGTCCATGGCCTCCAGCCACTAGCAACGCTACACCATTGAACCAAGTGCCAAAAATTGCCCCTCCCCGCCTCAGCTTCTGCCTCCTTGTTCTTCCGCAAAAGAGCATGATAGAACCTCAAAGTTGGTCTCAAAGGGCCCTTCCAACAATCACCCGGATTCTCACAGCAGATGTTCCATATTGTTTTTTTGTGTGTTTTGCTCATGGTTTTTTGATACCATAATTTTGCCATCATTTTTTTAACTCGGTGTTTTAATCTTAATATCTGCCACCAACGTTATCCATATATCTTGGAAGGAAATGCCACCAAGGAGCTGCTGAGGTGAAGGATAGACCCAGTTGCCCACCTCTCCAGTCTTTGGGATGGAGGATACCTCACCTTGGTGGTGCTTCGGCCCTATCAATCCATACCCAATGGGAAGAGGCCTTTTCATTGTAGACAGGTCAAACAAAGTTTCCCCCCAAAACAAGTGGAGATTCATCATTGATAGACCCAGTTGACCCTTATTTCTTCTTTTCAACAGGAAATTCCAAGACCATCGCATCACGGCCCAGCCACGGTCCTTCTTCAAGTCCATACTCTGTGAAGCCGCTGGCGTCTGTGGCATCTCCGGCATCATGTTGCGAGGATTCACCTGGATTCTCGAAACACTTGATTAAATGAAAGGTTTATACAGATTTATACAGTACATATACTTGAAATTGAAATAGACATTGTGAATATAGCGAAGGAGAAAGAGTCAATAGATAAAACAAATGTGCACATTTTATATTGGTATATTGTACATAAAACAAATATAGTGTATATACACACATATAGTACGGTCAATATATATATATATATATATATCATAGATATTTAAATACTGTAAATCATACTAACATACACGGTGCATATTTCTGGTACACTCTCGTGTTTTTTTCTCCACTCTGAAAAATCATTCACCAGGTGACAAAAGTGACATATCATGTCGATTCATGTCCTCATGGCCCACGATGCACCTTCTGGCCATCCAAAAGTCGTTTAAAGAAAACGTGATTTTGCCCACCTCGCCGTTCGCTGACCGCATTGGGCCTCATGGAGAGCCAAACCCAAATGCGAAACCACTGGTTACCGGTTTGTTGACTAATGGGGCATATTATTCGACAAAAAGAATCCTTAAGTATCAAAAGCTCCATACCTAGATCTTGAACCGCCCATAGTCTCAAGGAAGGGGCCCCATTAGTACTCCATCATCTTATTTCTCTGAACCTGGAGCTTCTAGTTCTGAGGACTCAAAGGACTCAAAGCATACCATCTTTGATCTCCTCTTGCAGTATTGTTGAAGACTTGGGTGCCAGGGGGGTGAACGAAAGCTGGGGAAGAAAGAACGAATGGAATGCAACGATGAAGGAAGATGGGGGCATCATCATAAGCATCCTCGCCCACAGCCGAAACCAGACATCAAAGTCTTTTGTCTGGATTCCTTCTCTTCCCCAACGCAGAAGTAGCACGCATGGCGTCGTCAGCATCATCAGACGCACCATCGCCCACAGCCAAACCCAGACATTAAAGTCTTTTGTCTGGATTCCTCTTCATCCTGGACCCAAAGGTAGCAAGCACAGCATCATCATTATAGCCAGCATCCTTAGCAGCAAAAGCAGCAGCATCACTATCAGCATCATCATCCTCATCATCACCAGACTCACAATGTCATCGCCAAAGCACAGCGTCATCATCATCATCGTGACAAGAAGCCGCTCATGCATTCTGCAGCTTGCGAGAAAAACAACATTGTCGACGTTCCAAAACGAGACAAAGGATGTTGGACCTCATTTTGTTTTTGCGTTTGCTGTAGCAGCAAATGAGGGGATCAGCTGACGCATGTACGTAGTTTTTCCACTGCTGTCCTCATCAACCCAAGACTGAATCCAGACAAAATAGTCATTTGTCTGGATTCAGTGGAGAGCAGGTTGAAGGGGCTTTCATCCAGCTCAGGGGCGGTATGACTCATCAGCGTCATCATTAGCATCATCAACCACAGAGGAATCCAGACACGGAAGTTGTTTGTCTGGAATCCTCTGCATCATCATTGATGAGGTAGCAATCAAAAGTAGGCTCCATCAGCTAGCAGCCTGGAGATCATCCTCAGCAGTTGTATCATGGGCATCATCATCATCATCATCATCATCATCATCATCATCATCATCATCATCATACTTAGCATCATCATCAGCATGATCATAATCATCATCACCATCAGCAGGGTAATCACATCATCATCATAATCATCAGGACTTACTGAGGAATCCAGACACGGACGTCTTTTGTCTGGATTCTTCGTCATGGCATCGAAAAGGCAGCAATCGAGACTGAGGCGTGTCAGCCAAATCTTCATCAACTGAGCCCCATCAGTCAGCAGCCTTCGGAGCATCACCATTATCATCATCACAAGAAGCAGCAGCAGCATTATCAGCATCATCACCAGCCTCATCATCACTAAACTCACATCGTCATCATCCTTATCATCAGCATCATCCTCATCACCCACAGCTGAACCCAGACAAACGACCTCCTTGTCTGGCTTCCTCTTGGTCATCAACAGTCACCCACACCAGATACATCTCATCAGCCCTGCTCATCCCAGCCCGGACCAGGCGGGAATCGAGCCCCTGACCCCTGACCCCCGCATGGGGGGTGCCATCACAAAAACGATTGATTTATCAAGGAAATGACCCCCCCCCCCCTTACAAAAGCGTGATTCATCAAAGACTGTGGCGTAGAACTCCCCCTAATACTTCTTACGAAGGGAAAACTCAGCTGCCTTAGGCCAGCTTTCGTGATATATAGTGGTACTTAACTGCTCTGGTTTAAAGACGACACCAACTCTTCTTGGTCCCTGCAGGGTGCTGCTGGGTGCCCTGACATCCTTCCGGTGCCTTGGCTTCAGCTCGTAAGGGACACGCGGATGCCATGGCAGTGAACAGTGGCAGCAGCAGTGAGGTGGAAGCAGGTTGAAGCATGTCATGTTTTTGTCCTTGGAAGATTCAGGGTAGAATTAGCTGCTGTCTGTGATGTTTTTCGCTTGGCAATGGCACTCAAAAATCCTTGATCACAATTGAAGAATGAAAAAGTTCTTGAAAAGGACATGTCGAGTTAGATCTTCAGTGTAGAGCCAAACTGCTGAGAAGTTGAGTTAGCCCACCGATCAGTATCCAGATCTCAGGGTGCTAGCTGGAAAGGTTCAAATGTCTAGCAAAAACCGCTCAGTGCACACAGCTAACAACTTTCACATTGACAAAGGGAAAATAGATCCACTAACAAACGTACCACTTGAGGCTCACACGAGACACCACACCGAGCAGGATCACTGCAACCTGATCAGCCAGCGTGGGCACTTGCTCCGAGACTGCACAGTCCGTACTGCAATGATCAGCAAACAAATCGGCAACTTAGCCGTGTTCATTACAGCAATGCTTTTACCCGCAAGACTGTGTTGCAATGGTTTGTGCTGGGCTGAGCCCAAAATGTTTGAATTCAAAAGTCACTCTGCTGAGTCGACGCCCTGAGCTGTTCATGTCTCCATGACAGAGTGACAGAGGATTCCGGCCAAAATGCAGAAGGTGTGGCCTGCTCAAGCTGCTCAATCCACCTCTTCCACAGTTGGTCCAGCACCACCACCGGGAGCGCCACCCATTCCACCACCAGGCATGCCGCCTTCTGGCATGCCGCCGCCCCCTGCGGCCTGGTAGACCTTCATCATGATGGGGTTCACGACGCCCTCGAGCTCCTTCTGCTTGGCCTCGAACTCATCCTTCTCCGCGAGCTGATTCTTGTCCAGCCAGTCCAGTGTCTCCTGGACTGCAGACTCAATCTTCTCTTTGTCACCTCCCTCAAACTTGTCCTTCAGCTTCTCCTCATTNTTCTTGTCAAGGCCATAAGCGATGGCAGCAGCAGTAGGCTCGTTGATGATGCGCAGCACGTTCATGCCTGAGATGGTGCCTGCATCCTTGGTGGCCTGACGCTGAGAATCATTGAAATACGCAGGCACTGTGACCTCAATTCAATTCAGTTTTCGGAGCATTATTGGATGTGTTGGCTCAACATGGAGACATCTGAAGATGTATGGTTTCGTACGGCTACAGATTTTCCATGATTTTCCCATTTGCAACAAATTCAAGAGTATGGCTGAGAAATTACTAGAGGAACCTGCTCTAACTACATGTGCAGTGGCAGAGGCTTCACAATGAACTGAGGTCTTTGTCTTTCGGCTTCTGAGGTGCGTGCCACTGCATCGTTGATTTTGGAACCCAGGTATGCCTCGGCAGTCTCCTTCATCTTCAACAGAATCATGGAAGAGATTTCCTCTGGGTGGAACTTCTTCTCCTGCACGGAAGGGAAAATGGAAAGCATGAATTGTGAGTTTGTCGCATGAAGCTGTGCTTGCCTGATATCATGCATGTGTGGAAATGTGACACTTGTTTGGAATACACTATGTAAACGACCACGCTTGGAAACAAATTGAACAGAATATAAGATTGTGATATTGCGATATTGAAAGATATCAAAAAACACTAGTATGCATATCCATATGAATCTATATTCATATGTGGAAATCTTTGGTCGCCCTGCCTCCCCCTGGGCGTTGACGATGATCATCGGCTTGTCACTTTGACCAGCAACACACTTGAAAGGCCACAGCTTGATATCAGCCTGCACGATGGGGTCCGCAAACTTGCGGCCAATCAAACGCTTGGCGTCGAAAACCTCAAAGTCGCTGAAGGTGAGCAGAATGACGGCAAAAACGGGAAAAAAACACAACAAACGTCAGATTCAAGTTCTTTAGAAGCCAGAGTTCTTCAAAAACGAAAGAATAAAACCAACTAAAATTAACCTTGGTTACATTGACCAAGAAAGAGTTCGGAACCAACTCTGTACCAAATCTTGCAGTTTTTTCTCAATGCCCGTTTTTCTCAATGTTGCCTGTTTTCATTGTTTGCTTTGGGACCGGTTCGATAAGGCAGGAAGGGGGCCTTCTCTTCAAAAGGGGATGTTTTTTGAAGCGGGCATGGCCTGTTATCAGAAAAGCGTGTAACCCCGTCCAAACAAATTACAAAAAGGGCGCCGCCTCTTTTGGACAGAGCCCCCCCATTTTCATCTCACGCCCATCTCCCTCGCACGCCCCCTTGCATGATGTTCTTCCCCGCTCTGACAAGTCTCTTTCCCACTCGGGTTCTTTCCTTTTATCGAACGAATCATACTTATGAGGGGCAGATCCAATTTCGAATTCACACATGGCGGCAGCAAACCTGGGTTCTACCACCTCAAAAGCAATAGTTTCTTTGCAAGGAAAACGAGAGACCAAAGCAACAGGTGAAGTACCCGGCTGCGTTATACAAAATTGCATGGAAGCCAAGCGCCTTCCAACTTACAATCCGCGAAATGCGGCTTTCGTGGGGTATGTTGACTTCCTGAAAAATTCAGTCATGAGTGGCATACTTGGAAATCTTCACCAGCCAATGCTTTGCGAGCAATCCGGTGTCAAGATTGTGGCAACCCCTGCGTGATATTTGGGATGCGATGCAGGCATACACCTATGACGTCACAATTCACCAGCAGTGACCGAACATGCTAAACACGCTCTCCATCTAAAGGCCCAATTTTAAGTCCTTTCGGACAACGGGCGAGCTTCATGCAGTCCAACATTGACATCTCGAAGTTTAGCGGCGCTGCTCTTCAGGTTTTGGATGCGTCTCAACTGCTGGTTTTTGCTGCCCCGCGCTTTCACAAGCAATCGCCACCACTTTGTCCAAGAGGTGCCTGCAAGTGTGACACGTGGCTCTATGCGCATTATTTGCAGCGAAATTGACTGGGGCATAAACGCACTGGCTCGACTGGCAAGAGCTTGCGACACGCCAACCGCATGAACCACTTGTGCCGGAGTGCGGCGCGCGGTCCAGGATGCACTCGCAAATGATTCTTCCTGCGGCTGTACATTATGGCACCAGTATGGGCAAAACTGGCATTTGCAATCAAACTTGCTGGGCTCACCAAATCAAAGCTCTTGAGTGGAATAGCTAAGACCCCTCCACCTTCTCAGCCACCCCCCGTCCTCGGATCATCTCTGGCCCACGAGGCTTCCCAGTCATTTCTGCCAAGCAAGCTATGGATGGTCTGGGTACGAAGTAACCCAGCAACTTCACCAATCTTACTCACAGACTTTTGTTCGTCTCCTAGGCTTCCTTTCCAGCCGTGGGCCAAGCAACCCAGGTTTGTTGGGATCAATCGCAGTGAACGTGGCCCTTCTGTCAAGCCATTCATGTGGAACTGGCGAAGCTGAGGCAGTGGCTTCGGCGCATCATAGGCTTTGTGGGCCACTGAGGCAAGGAGGAAGTAGTAAAGTTGCACGCCTCCAACCTCTGCTGGTCCGTAGGCGATGCGATTGTTTAGGTTATATGGCAATCGATTATATTGACATGGGTTGCAACCGCAACTGCTTTTCCAGGCAATTTCACGCAACATTCAACAGCGTGCTCGCTTCTTCCATATCTTGACGTCGATGGTGGAGCCTGGGGGTCAGGACTCAGCCACGCCAACAAGGCAGCTGCTTCGGCAATGATCGTGGTCGTGGCCCGCAGCTTCGGCGTTGCCATGGCCATGATGTGTTGCTGAAAAGCCGCAATGCTGTCGCACGGTGTGCCTGCGCTGCGACTAGGCAGCTGCCTCTTGATCTCCTGCTGTCATTGCGACATGAAAACATAGAAAAGTCATAATGATATTATGTTGCTATCATGTTGCTTGAACCTTGGACTCTTCGTTCATTCGTGAGCCGCACTCCTCCAACGCCTCTTCAAGGAGCGGGTGACCTCGCCATCTGGGGTCGTCTCGATGAGCCGGATAAGGTCGCTATCCGCAGCAACGTGGATGTCGTCTCCGTCATAGTCTCCGCCGCCCAGCGCGGTAATACCTGCGTCCTCACAAGCCCGAGCGGCGTGCAAGTTTTGATCCAGCTGCAGCAATGCCTTTTAATATAAAATTCTAACAACGTATCACGATTATAATCTATCAAGCAGATCCCCTGTTTTTCCCAATGTTTTGAACAAATGAAAGATCATAGCCCCTGGGTCGTTGACCGGCATGCCGACGATTCGAATGCAAACCGTGACACTGCCACAAACCCCGCCTGCACGCTGCAGTAGACGCAATTCCGGCAGACGAAGTCTGCGCAAGCTGGCAAGGGCACAGCTTCCCAAACATCAACATCGCTTGGGAGCATAATGGGGTAGCGCCACACCGCAACCTTGGAACCGCAATATGGCAATATGACAAAACTGCTAACTATGATTGTTGAAATGGCCCACGCCTTGCCAGTGAAGACTTCACCAGCTCGGACAATGTGGCACTGCTTCGGCCCCAGACAACCAAAATCGTCTGGCAAAGCCTTCGCAGAGCGCGCGAAGCGAAGGAGCAGGAGCCGCGGCTCCGTCCTGACAGCAAAATAATGCCCGGAAAGCACCAAAACCGCAGATGGGCTGGTGTCCCGGCTGACACAAGTTCTAGCAGTAGTCCAGGAATTTCGCAACCCCACACTCCAGAGCCTTCCCGTAGAAAAGCCAATTCCTGTTGCGTCCATTGGGTTGAGTTGGACGGTGAGGAACTTCCATACTTGACATCTAGCCCATACAGGCCCAGTGTCTGCACTCGTCAATCAACTCGTCATGAATGATCCCCAAACATGCTCCTCCTCCACCTCGGCGATAAGTAAGGTGGGTCTTGTTCTGCATAGCTGCAGCAAGTGCAAGCTCCAAGTAGTCCCGCGGGGTCCCCTTAATCTCTCCGCGCGTCAGCCGCTCCACCTCCGGAAAGAAAGGAATGCGCAGCATGTTGAAAAAAGATGCCATTCTTGCCGGAACACGCCGGCACCCCATGCACCTTGGATCTGTCAAAGGAAACATAGCCAGACAGCATTCGATTCTGGCTGGTTCAACCAAACAGGATTGTATCCCGGCAGCCAGGACCCATGTGACCCCAGCTTGCCTTTGTTCCTTTCAAGAACAGTTGGATGCAGGCCTGAATCCTACAAAAAAGAGAAGATCTTCGCTTGGGGACGTTTCCCCACCCTGGGCAGAATGATCAAATCTTTTTGGACTCTTGAAGATTTGACAATTCAAAATGCATTTTTGGATGGACTTTTCAACTTTTGAAAAATCAAAAAGCAAAAAAGATGTGTGCATGCATTGACCTGATTTTCGAGTTTTTGTTAATTTGTTGATGCTTTTGACTTTTGAAATCTCTGAATTTTGGATTGATTATCGGATTTTCGGGTATTGACGACGTTGCGAAATACGATTGCTTCGTTTTTAAATGCATGGCAAAATCGTAAGGCGCCTACCGAGGATGTAGATACTCGTGATACCCCTGAAGAACATAGAAGGACAGATGACATAGCCAAGAAATTCTGAAAAACTGATGGAATTCCAGATGACATAGGAAAACATCAAAAAATCTACATACTTGGAAATTTCAGGAACAATAAACAATGACACAGGACTACTCGACATCAAACCAAAGCAGACAACCCAGAAAATCACAAAAACATCAAAAGCACACCCACATGACATAGGACCAGGACCCCTTTTTTCCCTTTCCCATCCCATCCAGTTCATCGGTTCGCATCGCCAGCACGTGCCATCATGTGGATTTCATGCGGCATTTGTTCCAATGATGTGGCATCGGTTCATATCAGTTCTATCGTTCTTCTTTTCCGTTGTTTCCCAATGAAAAGAACATCACAAACTGGAAAACTAGATCACGGAGCCTGCCACCTGAATTTGTAAAAAAGTTTGCGCAAATGGGTGGGGGAAAAAAGAACAAAGTTGGATCATATGTCACCAAAGTTTGCCGTCTGGGAATGGCATGAGGAAATCCAGAACTCAAGGAAGAAACGAAGGGTGAAAGGACAAATGACATAGGAAATCACCAAAAATTGCTAGCACTTTAAGCAGATATGACATAGAACCCAGGCTAGATAGTAGGGTCATTCCCAAAGTATGCATGTCACGTGCAGGTAATATAAATATATGAGGAAAATTGTTGTCCTAGGTGTTTGCAATCAAGAAACTGTGTTCTCTGGATTGCGTGCCACCTGGTTCTTGGCAGCATCGCCGATGAGTCGCTCAGTGTCTGTGAAGGCCACATAGGATGGAGTAGTTCGGTTGCCCTGATCGTTGGCAATGATCTCCACGCCATCATTCTTCCACACCCCGACGCAACCTGGCAGCTTCAAACTCCCCCTCAGCTAAGGTGATTGATTTTATTGGTGATTTTCGGAAGCGACAGCCACCTAATAGTAGGGATATGGTGTAGCTCTGAGAGTTTCCATGTTGAAAATAATTTGGGTCGTCTTTCGGACGTTCTATCTTTTGCACATTGACTTGAACATTCCCCAGGAATGAGCATTTTTGACAGAAGGGGGGTTGGATATTGAAGATGTGGGAACCCTAAAATGGCTACGTCTAATTTCGGTCCGTACTGCAAATACTCCGCCCACAAACATAGACACCCTGAAAGTGGTTTTGGGTGACCTATTCTGAACCCTTGCCAGAGTCTCCCCCGCCAAAAAAACTCAAGCTGTATGAAAGTGGTTTTGGGTGACCTATTCTGAACCCTTGCCAGTCTCTCCCGCGACAAAAACCCAAGCTGTAAACATAGACTCATAGACACCCTGAAAGTGGTTTTGGGTGACCTATTCTGAAACCTTGCCAGTCTCTCCCCCCCAAAAAACCAAGCTGTAAACATGGACTCATATACACCCTAAAAGTGGTTTTGGGTGACCTATTCTGAAACCTTGCCAGTCTCTCCCCCCCAAAAAACCAAGCTGTAAACATAGACTCATATACACCCTGAAAGTGGTTTTGGGTGACCTATTCTGAAACCTTGACAGTCTCTCCCCCGCCAAAAACCCAAGCTGTAAACATAGACACCCTGAAGATGGTTGACCTATTCTGAAACCTTGACAGTCTCTCCCCCGCCAAAAACCCAAGCTATAAGCATAAACACTCTCCCCGCGGGATGGAAAACAAACGTGGAAACATTTTGATTTATTGAATATTCAAGATGGAATTTCTTGGGAATTGCTTTGTGTGCTTGTATTTTTCTCGAACTCCTCAAGTCCTTGGGGATTTATGTTATGTAATTTAGGTGTCCATGTTGAATTTTTGGCGAAGGCACACAACTTGAGAGTTTCGATGCTTTTTCTCAAAATCCCCCAGAAACATGAGCGGTAGGGATGTCTATGTCACAGTAAATCTGCTGTTGGGTGTACACAGTTTCTATGTTAACTGGCAGGGGTGTACCATCTGACTGTCACATGGCAAAAAATAAAAAACAGCAGAAACTTTGACGGAACAGTTCCCTCAATCAAAACCCTGCTATTTCCACTCTACTTTCTGGATTTTGAATCAACAGGGAGGAAACCCAAGGTGTAATACATGAACCCATAGACACAAAGACCACAGCTGAGGCTCTGTAGGTGGTTCCAAGATCGATGCCAATTGCAGTCTTCTTGGCCATGATGAATTGAGCTCCAAAAATGGAAAAGGATCAAATAAATAGAATCACTAGTAAGCTTTGAGCAAAAGAGCCAGAAGTGTGGCTAAGAATCTAAGAACGACATGGTTTCAACTCCACTTCTTCAGTAAAATGCACATGAATTCTTGAGGTCTGCCAGCTACAATCATGGATCTTGGCCACCCGCTGTGATGCCGCAAAGAGCAAGCAGGACCACAGGAGACCTTGGATTTGCTCCCTCTCGCCCGTCTTCTGCTCTGTAAAAATTCAAGGCACATCAAGGCCCAAACGTGGGAAGCCAGCTGAATTCCTAAGCTGAACCCTTGAGAGTCATTCACAACTTCACAACCAAACCTTTGAAACAAGATGATCAAAGAAGCAGGGGTTCTCCTCGCAAACTGATTCAAAGACATTGCAAAAACAAACACAGCAAAACAAAGGATGCAAAAACTGTGATTCTACGCAATCTCCACAAATTCTGTACTTCTTGCAGCCCAGGCACACATTCAAGTTGGCACAGTATACACGTACAGGTCATTATGCCCTTGGTCACCATGAAACGGTGCTTGGTTTTGAAGCCGGGTGTTGAGATCTTCTAAGCAGTGGATAGACCAGCTCAAAAACCTTTCAAAGACATGCAATGTTTGTTCCTTCCATTCTACAGGTTCGGATGTGTTCAAATGGAGGGAATTTCTGCCGACGCGTTTGATGGCCCAAGATGGCCCAAGGCTTAAAGGAAAGGCAAGGAAGGTGCGGAACGCTAAGGTTGTTGCCATAAGAAAGCCAATTGCTAACACAAACAGAGGCCTGGCAAGTCTTGAGTGCAGAGTTTGCCAGAACTTGAGACTTCAGTTGGAAGCCTTGTCATAGAAGTTGATATGGTCTCTGTTTTTTGTGGCACCATGGATGTTTCATAGATTCACTGATGCATTCCATGCCATTGACCTCTGGGATTGTTACATATGCAGTTTGCCAGGTGTGAGCCTTCTTTAAAGCAGTGGATGATGAAGATAATTTGACTTGATCGACATACAAGAGAACGAGGCAATATCCAGCGTTCCATTGGAATAGACTGCGAAAAGGCAATGACTTCCTTCCGGCACTAAGCAAACAGGCCGGACATGCAGCTTTTTGCCGCTCTCTGCAAAGGCAATCCAATCTTCTTCTTTCGCCTTAGGTGGATCATGTCTAATCTCCCTGTCAGCAGTATCATTCTACCTATAATATAATGTCCGCATGCATACATGTATAGAGGAAGTGATGAATATGCTTCTACTTCTACGCATGTTCGTTCACACTCCATCATCAGTCATACAAATACTGTTCACATGTTTCCACATGTATAAGTAACATGCCTATAGTCTGCCTATAGTATATAATTTATGGCATTGTACCGTAGCCTAATTGTATACTATTGCTATATGACTATAATTGACTGTACATATCAATTAAATAGGTATGCCATGGTATGCCAATACATGTACTAGATGCACCAATAAGTATTAGTTTCACTGCTTGGCCCCTGGCATTGTAAGGCGGAGCCTCACCTCCAAGGCTTGCAAAACCCGATACCTCGGAGTTTTTTTTGGTTTTGCAAACTTGGAAACCAAAGGCTTCGGGTAATCCAAAAGAGATTCACATTCCATTTTGAACCATTGAGATGATCAGGACGAACCAAAGGCTTGCACCAAATCTCCAGGCACGTATGGCGCCGGCTGCGCACCCAACTCGCAGATACGGAACTTGCATTCCGACCTTCACTGCCGGGTGAGGTTCACAATGTCCCTAGCGGAGAGGTGGCCACATTCTGCCACAGGGGATATTGATGTGAAGCTAGCGACTATGTACTTCATGATCTGCGTCTAGAGTTAAGCAAGCAAAGATGTACGCTGTGGCTTGAAACATCTGCTAAGGAAACTAATTTTGATATGCAGCATCCTTCTCGCGTTGGCACGTTCAGTTGTGTCTAAACATCTAAACTTTGTCAATAAAGGTGCGTAGTGCGTAAATAATATCACTGCTTCAAAGAATTTACAAAGACAAAACCTCCAATGCTTTTGTTGTCTTGGGTGGTATCTAGTTCCTGAAAGATGCGTTGTGCTCACCCTGAACAATAATGGATGATACAAGTAATGGTATCAAGGTGTCACCCACCATTCGCTAAAGCCTGAGGTCCAAACTCCTGCCCACAGTAGCCTTTACTGCAAAAGCAAGTGCCAATCAGACAAACAGAAGACCACCTGGCGCAGGATGGAAATCCATGGATCTCGGGGACAAACAAACATGACGTTGCAACCATTCGAAACAATCGGCTGAGGTAGCCACGGGCACATATTAACTCCAGGTATCATGCAGGTGCCCATAGCTTTGGTTCCGCATCCCTGGATGGAGAGACATGGAGTCTACAAGGTTGTCATCTTCTTCTTTCTCTTGTTTGATTGTATGCAGCGCAAGGCTTCAAACAGTCCAAACTTATCTTACCTTCAAGAGCAACGCGAATGAAACCCCATGTTCATGGTCCGAAAATCCAGCTGAAAAGCACCTCACAAGTGGGAGCACAATCTGGCCACACGCAAGTGCTGCTGCTATTGTACTGGCCAGCGGAATGCAGAGTTTAAAGACCAGGTGGCCAGGTGTGAACGCTTGTGGAAGACATGCCTTTTAACGAATTGTCAACATGTCAAGAACTATGCTAGAAGAATGGATTCATCATGTTCTTCCCAGTGCTTAACAACTCAGACACAAAGTTGTCTACTATCCCGCTGTTCCGTAAATATATTTCAATCAGCCACAACTGAACAGAAGAAAATGTACACGGCATCACCTCTCCACGCGCACGCACGATGGAAGCTGCAGCAACAGACTCGGTCAAGTGCTTGATTTCCTTCTCCTGGTGCGAGGGGAACAAACCTGGACCGTGTTGGGTGGAAGAGGTTCTCGCAGCAGTAGAAGTGAAAACAATCTGAGGTGAAATGGATGGAATTGAAATGTTGCCATTGTAATGTGCTTCAAAAACTTGAAAGCAGGTCTCCTTATCTTTGGCCAACACGAGCTGCAAAAGGAGAAGAAACCTCGGGAGAAAACAATTCCACTGATCCATGGATCACATATCGTTTGTGGGGTGCTCCACCTCCCCTTTATGAGCACGAATGTTCAAAAAAGAAACAGATTGGTCGGTTTTCGGACAAATAGTAACCTCGAATTCAGTTGAAGATCATCAAGATATTCAATCCAGCTGGGAAACCGTCCAAAATAGCTGACTTTCGCGATGAGGTTTCGACGGTGAACAAGCAAAACGAAGACTTTTTTCCGAGGAACTAGAAGTGTGCAATTTACTGTAATTAGTATGCCGATATACACCATGTAGCACATATCATATACAATGAATCATGTATCATGTGTGATATGTCATGGGTCAGTCATATATTAGATATCTTTCATTCTGTGTCATATACCATATATCATATAATCATATATATCATAGTGTATCATATATCATTATATGACATGTAGATGTGTAACCATCATTTTTATGCAAAAATTAGCAACAACATGGAACAACAGCGTGCCAAAATGCTGTTCATGCTAAACCGCACTTATGTTGCCATTTGAAAGACGGTGCGTTGACTTGCAATATCAGTTCACTCCATACAGAGTCCCAGGCAGGGCACAGCGAAGCATTGGAGTTTTGCTCAAGAAATTACCATGCTGCCCTCATGTAAACCTACCGTGTTCTGATGAGACACCTATGACTCTGACATATTGAATCAAATTGCGAAACATTGTGCTTGCAAAGTTTGTTTAATTCAAGACTCAGTATCTAGATTCAAGATGTAAACTGACCTAGGATGATCCCGTATTGGCAAGGATCAGGCACTGCAAATTGTGGCTGGAGGAAGAAATGGCATGGCCGCGGCAAGCAATGTTGGTTTTTTTGCCCGACGAATGCGTGGCCTAACATAGAAAAGAGTTTCGACATAGCTTAACGAACAAAACTCGTTTGCAACCAACCCTTTTCCCTCCGCCAGGCTCTCGAAAGCGGCTCTTGCATGCATCCAGTCCTTCAAGCCATGCTGCGCCATGGTAATTTGGTAATTCATATCACTGGTATGTGTGTGTGATGCGGCAGAGTTTATCGCAATGGAAACCAATACAACCAGACACCTCATCCTGCAAATCATACAAGTCAATACAAAATTCATCAAGAAGCAAACTTCTCATGCACCCTGAACTTCAAAATATGCAAGTGTCATGACGCTACGCTGCTAGGCCGACATTCAGAATCATGTGTTTCTACATGGGAGTCTTTTGTTGTAACCACACGAATATAGGGAGCGTTAGGCCCTGACACACACACACACACACATAAACATACATAAACACGCACTCATCGGTGTCACTGGTCAAAATTAAGTTACCAAATCACCAAGTCATTGCACCTTAAGTTTCAGTGCAACAACCCCTTAGGGGTTGTTTTTGGAAAGCTCCTTGCAGCGATCAAGGCGCACCGCAAATGCTGTGCGCAGGGGCGGCAAAACGCAGCAGATGCAAAGCGACCTTGGTTCAGGGATCGACGATCTGTTGCAGTGTCCTCCTCGACTTACACAAGATTAGCTATCCATAGCAAGCTGACTGTGCCATGCATCAAAAGTCTTTTGCTGCAGAAAGCTTGGTTTGTACTGGGCTGAGCCCAAAATGTTTGAATTCAAAACTCACTCTGCTGAGTCGACGCCTGAGCTGTTCATGTCTCCATGACAGAGTGACGGAGTATTCCGGCCAAAATGCAGAAGGTGTGGCCTGCTCAAGCTGCTTAATCCACCTCTTCCACAGTTNACGCTGAGAATCATTGAAATACGCAGGCACTGTGACCTCAATTCAATTCAGTTTTCGGAGCATTATTGGATGTGTTGGCTCAACATGGAGACATCTGAAGATGTATGGTTTCGTACGGCTACAGATTTTCCATGATTTACCCATTTGCAACAAATTCAAGAGTATGGCTGAGAAATTACTAGAGGAACCTGCTCTAACTACATGTGCAGTGGCAGAGGCTTCACAATGAACTGAGGTCTTTGTCTTTCGACTTCTGAGGTGCGTGCCACTGCATCGTTGATTTTGGAGCCCAAGTATGCCTCGGCAGTCTCCTTCATCTTCAACAGAATCATGGAAGAGATTTCCTCTGGGTGGAACTTCTTCTCCTGCACAGAAGGGAAAATGGAAAGTATGAATTGTGAGCTTGTCGCATGAAGCTGTGCTTGCCTGATATCATGCCTGTGTGGAAATGTGACACTTGTGGACCTGTGGAATACAATATTTAAACGACCATGCTTGGAAACAAATTGGACAAAATATCAGATTGAGATATTGCGATATTACGAGATATGCATGCCAAAATTCATATATCTGGAAATCGTTGGTCACCCTGCCTCCCCCTGGGCGTTGACGATGATCATCGGCTTGTCACCTTGACCAGCAACACACTTGAAAGGCCACAGTTTGATATCAGCCTGCACGATGGGGTCCGCAAACTTGCGGCCAATCAATCGCTTGGCGTCGAAAACCTCAAAATCGCTGAAGGTGTGGCAGAATTGCGAGAAAACACCACAACAAACATGAGACCCCCCTTCGAATACTCCAATGGTCGCGCACCCATTCTGTAATGATAATTCTGGAATCATGGGTTTGGAGGCCCTACAAAATCAAGCATTTGACCCAAAATGGATGAAGCGGGAATGCAAATTTGAAACGGTCTAAAATTCAAATTGAAGCCCTTCTCTTGACCACACGTGTGTCACCTGCTGTGTGGGTATGAATATGAATGTTGGACCTCGCACTTGAGTTTTGGTTTTTATTCTTTGATATTTTAAATGGACGTATGGCGACCCTTCCGCAAACCCTTCCGCGAAGTTTCCGCGACCTGCATTTTTGCTTCCGCGAGAGCAAGTTCAGAACAAGAGTTTCCGCGAGTTTCCGCGAAGTAGATTTTTGTTTGATTTCTCTAGAAGTGCTTCCGCGGTCACACCGGGAGCTTCCGCGAAAGCTTTTTCTAGGGGTTGCGTGGAAGTGTGTTATTTGTATTTGTTGGTGGGCAGGGCATTCTGACAATGTTTTTGGTTGTACTGGCTGGCGAGTCAAAAACACATACTATATCAAAGTAATACATTCAGATTTCGAACTTCACAGATAGCACATACATGTGACATTTTAAGATGGGTGAGCCATTTTTCATGATCCTATCTTCCATACAGATGGGCTCGGGGTCTTTCTTTGCCTCTGCGTGAAAGGTTTGCTTCCGCGAAGCTTCCGCAAAGAACATGAACACTTTTACCGTACCAAAAACATGCCAAGATCATGGCCACGTTGTCTTCACCACAGCTCATGTAAAACAAATTGCAAAAACATTACAAGGTATAAAGCGCACTATGTCTTATGTCTATATATACGATATCTTTGTATGATGCGCATATGAAATGTAAAAGACAAAATCATACAAAATCACAAATCCTGCAAAACACACTTCCGCAAAACTTCAACATTAAAGAAAACGTGAAAATTGCTTCCGCGAACTTCCGCGACTGCAGTCCGGTGCAAGTTTTTGATTCATATGTCCAAATCCTGCATAGCGAATATGACAACATTAAAAACCGAAACTCACTTGTCGAGCAAGCAATGAAATGTGGCAGTAAATTCAGGTTCCTGCCGCCGCCACATTCTAGGAGCGACTTTTGCCTTGTGCCGTATAGCGCCTGCCGCTTCTACCTGGAACGCTCTTGGAGTGGCCCAGTCGCTTCAAAATGGTTCCATGTCAGGTAGCCCACAACTATTTCAGGGCCGCAGAGATCGCGTGAAACACATTCATGTGGACAAAATACGCGGACAGACTCGGATCCTTCCGTGTCTCCAGATACTACCTTGATTGGCCTCAGGAATAAATGACTTGCCGCCTGCAGAGTCAGTTCGTCTCCGTAGCTGCCATCTTTGAGCATGTGTTGTACATAGCTTTGATAATCCTGCCAACGCCGGTCGAACCAACCCGAAAAAAGGCTTTCCATTGACTGCAAGTACTGCACGATTTGCAGGCGTCAGGTTGCGTGGTCAATGGGAGCTTCTGCAGACCATGCCAAAGCAGAGAGAGACTGTTCTCTGGGCACATCTTGGAGGGCCACAACCATCTGCAAGGTGCGCATTCACATTCCAAGCCCCGGATTCACAATCACAAGCATAGATCTGGATTCAAATTCGAACCGCCCACAACTAGAAACTGCTGTGATACTTGAATCTATCTCTGCTTCCAGTGACCATGTCCAAAATTCGAATTTATCTGCAAAATGTTCCACAAAGGTAAAAATTCGATTCTTTGTCTTTCCTGCTTGTGGAGACAAAGGTTGGATCAAAATGTGACGCTTCCCTCATGGCAATGCAATGCCAACCAAGACAGGGAAAAGGTCAAACAGGATTTGATTTCCTGCTTTCTTCGACCCAAAATGGTTCAATCCTCAAACTTATAATCCCAGCAAAATCAAATTCACAACACCTTTTTTTACCAACTGCCAAGAGGGTGCCAAAAGCCAGATCTACAAACTCCCAACCGTATCATTGTTGGAGAGTATCCTGTCACGGGAGGGACACCTCTGTGGTGAGAGTACACCCATTTGGTTAAGCGCAGGGATTGAATAGCCTAAAACGATAGGGCAATCAGTAAAATTATCCGGATACATGTTACACGTGGCATGTGCATCCTCAGAGTTTCTGTTCATTATTTGATCAACCGAAACTATGAGCCACCTCATCCCAAGATGTGAGCATTGTTCTGAGGTTTCCAATACTGTTAGTCAAAACAGTGCGGTCATCAAGGTAAAGGAACTGGCATGACTGCACTTTCGTTTGATGGCTCACCTGATGAGCCAAAAGCCCAATCAAAAGAGACATCGCCCACGGCGACCAAGGATCACCTTAAGGCAACACCTGACAACGGATGGGTTGATCAGAAACACAGCCTCGTACTACAGGATGTGGAACCTGTCGAGTCCACGCATTGCTAAGACAATTGCAGAGTTGTTCAGGCAAACCATGGAGTCACAGAAATTGCTAACGTCACATGGATCGAATCAAAGGCCTTAGCAAGATCTAAGGCAGCAGCAAAATGCATCTGGGTTTCCTGGACATGTTTCATTTGCAAGACTAAAGTGGCGCAGTCAGGGGTGCCTTTACCACCACCCTGTGAAGGGCCAAAGAAGGTTGAAAAATGACCAGCAAATTCTTGAGCACGGGCTGCTGCCCATGCCCGATATACCACAGGGCCTACAGAAATTGGTCGATAGTTTTGTGCACTAAGTTGACCATCTTTCTTGGCGAGAAAAGCTACTTTCCAGTGAACTTGTGACTCAGGCCATACCCCATAGCGTTCAATAGCTTGCAACAAGGAGACCAGTTTCAACAAGTGACTTTTTGGCAGTAGAAGTAGGAGGCGGGCCTCCCGCCCATCAGGACCTGACCCTTTACCTGAAATATTCCGCAAAGAAGTCATAAAACTTTTGAGGGATAAAGGTTGCAACTTCTGCGGGGTGGCTTTTCGATTAGACAGGGCCCACGCCCTCTGTAGATTAGCTTGCAAGTCCCGTTGGTTGCGCTGGGAGGTGGTATCCCACAAATTTTTCCACCAAACACCTAAATCTTCCACAACCGCAGCAGGCCCAGCGACGACCTTACCATTAGTGGCTAGCACTAATGGCAGGTGGAATTTTAGCCTTAGTCCATTTAGTAGCCAAAGGTAAAGAATTCATACGTTTGCTCCATTCATTGTTTGCAACCTGTTGCTGAGCCTTCAGTTGCGAATCCAGCAAAGTATACAACCAATTTTCGAGTTCAACCCAAAAACCTTGAGACACAAGTTGAGGATCCCCTCCTAACCTGGAAACATCCCGAAACACTTGTTTGGCAAGATTCCGATCCAATTGAGGGAAACCTCTTAGTCTAACCTGTACTGCAGCTTCTCTACAACGACGAATGCAGCGGCGAATCTGTCTTTCAAGATGGCTTTGACCACGTCCATGACGACCCTCAGCATGTTTAACCTTTGGGGTAGTCCCTCTAGGACGAAAACTACCAATCTTAAGATAACCTGCGACACGAAGGGCCTGCTTCGGACCAAAGCGTCCACGCCTGATCAATATTGCCCTGATCAAGCGCACTAAGCCAAGACTGAACATCAAAGTCACGAATTTCGACAGGCAGAGGGTCAGAAACTTCTTGTTTGATGAGTGAACAAGGTGAAAACTTCAAGGACGGCTTTGGACACGCAGGTGTCTGAGGCAGGGCCAAAACGAGCAAGTCATGATCTATGGCACGTACAGTAGGGTGAATTTCACCAAATGCTAGTTCAATTCCTTTACAGAAAATGAAATCAATAGGTTTAGAGCTACGAGTGTGACCTCCTTGAGCACAAATCTGAAAACCAAAAGCAGCAGTTGAGGAAATGATAGTTTCTTTTCTAGCTAATTCATTAAAGTCACCAAGCAAGATGGCTGGGCGACGCCCATGCGTAGACATCCACTGATTTATTGAAAGCATCAAAGTCGTTTCATGTGAGGACGCATAAGCCGTAGCAACGACCAGAGAAGGGCCTCCGCAACCTGAAATTTCCACACCAAGAAATTGACCACCCTCATTGCTAGTGCGAAACAAACAACGGGAGGGTAAATGTTGTTGCACCAAAATGGCCACTCCACCTTTTCTGTTTGAAGGACGTTCGCACAACCACATGTGATAGCCCGCCTGCTGCGCTGCCTTAATGGCAGCTGGAGCTGATATAGCTGAAATCTGCGTTTCCTGTAAACACAAAATGGGGATTTTACAACGAATTGCTTCATTTAACCAAAACTGGGCATGTCGCTGCCAAGTGCTGATGTTAGCCCTCCACACATGCGTGGACTCAGCCCCACCTCCACAAAGGCTACCCCGACAACTTTCGTTTTGAGGCCACAGTTTGAGAGGCCTGACTAGCATTATGAGTTGAAGTGTCAGAGCGCCTGTACATAGGCACATAGCCTTTGACCTGATCAACTTTGCTTTTCCAATTTGGGCGTTTGCCATTCAATGATTCCGCTCGTGAAATTTGAGCAGCACGCATTTGCCCAGCGCACGGCTGGAACTTGGCACGTTCCTGCTGGAACAATTTAGTTCGCTCAGCGACGACAGGTACATGATCCAACCGAATGGATTGCTTGCAATGCATACATTTGTCCTCTACAGGAGGTGGACGACCCTTCCCACTGACAAAAGCCCGGCTATCAGGTTTCCACACATCTCATGGGCGAACTCCCACTTTTGTTTATGGAACCAAGGCAGTACTTTGAGGTAAGTGCAAAGAGCATTTTGACGCCGAGAAGCCGTCTGATTGGCAACTGCAGATGGATCCCCTCGAGAGTGCTTGATGAAGGGAGCATTGTGCACAAATTTCAAGTGATCACGCTTCCGTTTGGTTAATTGCGAATTGTGGAGGTGGTCATCAGTGCGATGCTCCAACTGGAAAGGACATGCGGGACATCTCCACCATAGCTCGTTGCAGGCAACTGCCGGGCCAAACTGCAAACTACGAACGTCAGCAGTTTTGCAGGTTTTGCACCAGGGGTTTGACACGATCTGGTGGACCCCGACACTTTCGGCTTGCGCAACCTAGTAGATGGGGATTTGATGGGCACAGAGCTGGGAGGAATCCAGCTTGCACGAGAAGGTGATTTTACAACTGTACTCGGAGGAATCCAACTAGCCCGAGAGGAGGCTGGCGTGCCCCCAGAAAGGTCAATAAGATGAACATCAAGGTCTTCTTTGGCATGCAGCCAATCATCAGGAAAGGATTGCCCTGACCAGGGTTGGACTAGCTGATAGTGACTATTACGAAGAGCCAAAACGATTGGACACCTTTCTTGGTGCCAATGGTGGCCTTTCTTTCCCAAGCTCCTAGTCTGAGTTCAGGATTCCACATGATTACCACAAAACGTTGTTGCAATCGTCTAGCCAGACCTAAGAGACAAAGGGCATCACACCAAAAGCCTGGGCGTAAGACAGCTTTAACGTATGCCTCCCAAGTTTGCGGGACAGACCCGTCACATTGTGCTTCGGTGCTGGAATTTGGCTCAAAGTGAGAAGCCAAATGGCCATGGCGTTCGAAATAGCTGTTGAGGGTAACTCGCAATTGAGCACCAAGGCGCGAAGCATCTGCAATGGTTCTATAGCACGGTCTTTATTGTGTTGGAGAGCGATGCCAACTGCGACACTGTTGAAACCACACTTGCCGTGGCCCCTACATTCAATAAATTCGAAAGGATCTTTTTTCGGCATTTTGGCACTGGGTAAGGTGCTGCCAGTAACAGCTTTACGTTTATTTTCCTCACTTGTTACCTCAGCTTGCATCGACTGCGGTTCTTCTGGCGATGGCGCAACAGATGGTGCTGCAGTATCACCAACAACTTTGGGAGGTCGAGCTTGACGAAGAGATCCAGGAGAGACAAATTTTGACACAGGCCTTGTTTGAGGAGCAACAAAGTAACTGGGCAAAATAACGTTGTCATCAACTGCAATGCTATGCGCACCACTTCCATCATTAAACGGACAAAGCATCTTAACTTTCCAAAAGCCACCTTGGCGTCTCCGAGGACGAGAGAAAACTTCAATTTGTGCGGCTGAAGATTCGCTGAGAAGTTCAACGAGTTCTGCTTCACCCCATAGAGGAGGTACTCCACTGATGCGCCAGAGTCTAGGCTGAATTTGCACTTCACTATCACGAAATCCAAGGAACCCTCCACCACCTTTGCGATACGCCAGGGGATGTTTGAAGGCACACATGCGTTGGTAATAAGCGAGCTCGGCTTCATCTGGCAACCTCTGTTCCCACTGCACCGGCAGGCGACGAGGCACTTCTTCTTTGGACCTTTCAAGGAAAACGCCAGCATGTCCCGATTGCTTGCTGACAGTCTTTGCGGATCTTAACCACCCCTTCCAAGACAGTTTCAGTGTTGATGGAAGTACGACGCCACGCGAAGGAAGAATGATATTTGGCACCCGTGCACCAATCCTTTGCCTGGGCAGCAGGCTTGCTTAACCACACTTTCCACGCCTGAGCAGGGATCAAGCTTTGCACCACAACAAATCGAAAAGTCGCAAGATTCTCTGGTTGAGTGGGAGCTTTAGCAACTTTGATCGGATTTTGATCTGGCAGGATGGGTAAGTTGTCCTGCAAAGCAACGACTTGGAAAGTTCTTAATGAGGCCTTCCCTTGACAACGAATCCACTGGCTTGTCTTGAGCAATTTCAATCGGCTTGAGATCAGCATCTTCAGGAAGAAGGGCGGCAATGGTAGCTTGTAACCCATGGGCATGCAAAGTTTTTCGGATGAGGGTTAAATCGGCCACATCTGAAAGTAGGACAACTTTGCCGCTTGGAACCTTTCCATTCTGCAACTGGGATAAGAGTGTTTCCTTTTTGGTAATGTCACCGATTTCCCATTTGGCAGGATCTAGCTCATACGTAACCGAGGCCTTAGGTTTCAGAGGACCACGGCGAACAACTTCTGACCACGACTCATTTGCAGGGCTATTGCCAACAGGCTTTGTGGACCGATCAGGGGCTTTGCTGGGAGGAGGTTTGAGTGGCAGCTTGCACCCTGCACCACTGGATTCTTCCTTTGCTCTTCTCCAGGCGAAGACTTCACAATGAACGCATTCGCAAAAATCCAGGTATTCCCTCTACGATTTTTTTCACAACTGAATACCATCTTTCAAAAAGGTAAATGAGTTTGCCGTGTTTGAGATCCTTTGGTTTTGTGGGTAATCTGGCGCAGTTTTCATTTTCTACTAAGAATGGTCACAAGACATCCAAACCATCAAGTTTACGAGTCTATAGCTATGGATGTTGGCTCTTTTTCCATGGCAATGGCGCCTACCTGCTAGATGGGTTGGGATTGGTGTTTTTTGTTTACCATTTTTGCAATTCTAGCAAAGTTTGAGATTTTGTAGTTGGAAAATTGCTCAAAGGTCTCAACTTTACCATTTTGTACTAAGCGTGATGATGAAAGGATGGGATTTTGATTTTGTAGCGGGTCAATTCCTTCCGATTCCGCCCTTGAGGCTGCAAAATTTAATCAATTTAATGGTGGATCTATTCCAACATTTTTCCTCACTCCACTACAGAAGCAGAAGCTGAGATATTCCCCTCCCCAATTCTGTGCAAAATCAGAAGCTATTCAGACCAGGGCTTTGAACACCATCCAAGTTGAAAAATAGAAAACCCTACGCAATCCAAAACCTACTCTTGAATATATGGTTTGGCAGTCGAAAACTTATTTAAAACATTAAAACAAAAGTGCCTCTTACAAAATCATACCCCTTACTGGTAGTAGCCTGAAATGAGAGTGAAACCTCTATAAGAAAAATTTTGTACAGGGGCTGGCCCGCGTGATTCTGTGGAGGAATAGCTGGCAATCAAGTTTCTGTGGAGAGGCCGGCGCTTTCAGCGCCTTAAACAAACAACCGAACTTAAAAAACCAACAAGTTAACTTGCGTTATGTTAATTAAGACTCGATAAAGAACTATAACAAGATCTCTGTACTAAATCAACAACTTCTCTATGTTGCCTGCTTTCGTTGTGTGCTCTCATCAAACCGAAGTGGAACAAGTTTTTAATTTTCAACCGACAGAAGAAAATGAGATGCCGGCAGTTCACACAAACAACCCAGGCTCCAGAAACAGCGGTCAAACTGATATGTCTCTTTTCTCGAGGGTGTGTGAACTGCCGGATCCACAGCGAGAATCCACTTGGGCTCGTGATTTTTGATCTCCCACTCCGTCGGCCTATTCATTGCAACGGCCTCATTGGAAAAAGGCCTGCCTCTATGAAGGTTTGCTGACAGACTTTTTATCAATCTGGAACTTATTCTCAGGCTCTCTTCTCCACCTCAAAGCCACCTCAGGACAATGACCTTGTCGTGAGACCTGAGCCAAGAAATCTCCTGGACTTCATCGTTCACCATTACCGCTAATGGTTTTTTGTGCAAAACAGCACACTTGCCACTCACCCCACAGTCGATTAATTCAAAAGTAGGGTCTTTCTGTTGCACTTTGGCACTGGGCATTGCGCTTGTGTTGTTCAGCCCCCGCTTCCTCCTGCATGGGTCGCGGGTGTTCTGGTGGCACTGTGGTCTGTGCGTCAAAGTACTTTCGGCTTTTTGGAGGTCTAGCTTGGCAAAGAAACCCTGGCGGGAGTGAGGGGGATCACATCATCGTCAACTCCGATGCTGCGCGCGCCACTTCCATCACCTGCGCAGTCCAGAACCCACCTTTGCAAGTGGAAGGCCCCCTCAAAAGACCTGTGAAGCTTCGCACTCCAGTGATGGGCCAGATTTTTGGGCTGGCCTTGCACCTCTTTGACGCAAGCGGGTGTTTGGAGGCGCACATAAGGAGGATTATTTTCATCTGGCAAAGGTTCTTCCCATTGCAGAGGCTGACGATCACGCACTTCTTCCCTGGCTCTCTCACGCACAGAAAACCAATGCCCCGACTCCCTGACAGCTTTGATGGTATCTTTGCAGATCTTACGTTTGACCACGCCTTCCAAAGCCGTTTCAATGTTGATGGAGGTACGACGCCGCCACGCGATACTTGTCACCAGAACAATGTTCCCTTGCTTGCGCAGCGGGCTTGCTCAACCACACCTTCCACGCTCGAGCGGGGATCAACTTTGCACCACACCGAAACCAAATGCGGCAAGCCTCTCAGGTTCCGGAAGGGCGGGAATCAGCCAAGAACCGTTGATTTTAGCATTCCTGTGTAACGTACCCGCCGGCTTGCTGTCTGACCAAGTTCTGTCGGCTGGAGATCAACATCTTCAGGAAGTAGAACGCAGCAATGATAACTATAGTAGTCCATGAGCCTGCACTGCTTTTTCGGGTCAGGGTCATTTCGCTCAGATCTTTGAATCTGCAACTGGGGGAAGAGAATTTCATTCTTGGTGATATCACGGCTTTTGCACTTGGCGCGATCTTGCTCATACAGTACCCAGGCCTTGGGTTTCAAAGGACCAAGGCGAACAACTTCTGTCCACGATTCTTTTGCAGGAGCAGGTTGCTCGACTTCTTGCCGCAATCACCAATAGCCTCTTCCATGTCCCACTATAAAGTTCGAAGCCTATCTACCAGTCCAGCAGATTGCTTTTCAGCACCCTGGACTAAAGCTTTAAAAGCCAGCAGCAAGCGAGATTCAACTGAATCTGGTCAAAGTTCAACACGAGGAGCATCGTTACGAGGAGCTTCTGCAAACCCCGGACAAGGGAATTGTCTGGCTCACTCTCATTCTTTGCAACCAACCTCTCGCATCTTGACTTTGGATCGGCTTTCCTCTTCAGCACCATTCAAAAACCTCTGGTATTGGCATGCGAGAAACTAAAGGCCAATGACCGCCAACCGCAGTCACCAGCTCGAAGTTGCCGGACCTGGCCTTCACATTGGCATTCTTTTTTGGCTGGAGAAACTTGTTTTGTTGTGGACCATCCATCTGCTCATCTTGAGTGGCCGGATCAACCACGGCACTTCAGGAACCACCTGCTAGGACACCCTTCAAACAACGCTTGGGGAATCCAAATGATTTTACAACGGCGCAACCACTTTCAGGAGAATCTTGGTAAGCCGGAGGCATGGTATACTAGCGAAAAGAACATGGCACAAGGACACGCACGGTGCCATCTCCCCGTCCCATGACGTTGCTTAACGGGAAACAGACGTCTAGCAACCAAGATGCTGAGTTTCGTATCTGAACGGCCAGCACATCACTATCACTAACAAAAGTTTAAAGCAACACCAGTCACGGAGTGAGAACATCAGTTGCAAAAAAAAGGCGCGAAAAGCGAAGAGCAACACACCAATGCTCGAAAAAACCATGCAGCGACAGTAACAACTCCAGCAGGTAATCAGGATGTGGTAAAAGGTAAGTGCAAAAGCTGTACCGAGGCACCAAATGCTCATAAAAGTAACCAAGCCGCAGATGCAAGTCTTCTTTGACTGAACCACGGAGCTCCAAGAATCTTCAATGTCAATGCCACTACCAAAGATTCACTGCAGCATTCACACAAGACTGAATAACTTTTGCCACATCGACAAAACTATAGGTGGTTCCAAGGTCAAAGCCAAGCCAATATCCTTGGTCATGCTCCAAGCATGAATTGAGGTCGCTAAGAAGTGCCAATTACTAATTCAACTTGAGCCAAAATGGCTGCAGTGTTGACCAAGGCCAGTCAACACCCAGAAGGCGCCCACCATCACCATGGAGGAGGGACGCAAGATGCCCCAAAGATGGCCGCAAGATGATCGTTGTAGTGCCAAACTATCTTAAAGTTACATTAAATTATATGATAATATGAATTATCTCGGTCAATGTCATTTGCTTTACCCATGCCGCTATTGTCAGTCCATTTAACATAAGTACAGAACACAGCTAAAGCCATAGATGCGATAGAATAATGCGCCAACAGGCAAAAACTACACGAACACCAAAAAGAAGGAAGCTCAAAAACACCGAAAACAATAAAGGAAAGGAAAAAACGGCACACACAAACCAAAAAACACCACGCCGAAGAAAAAAGACCATGAGATCATGTACACTAAGGGTGGAGACATTTCCCGAAAAACTTCATTGATTCCAATGACTTGAGCTTCATTGGCTTTGGGTGATGATTTGTCAACTGGTTTTCTTTTGATTTTCTTTGATTTTTTGCTTTTTGTGGTTTTGGAGTTGCCGCAGGCAGCCGAACTTCAAACTTCCGAGGACTCCGAAACAGGAAACACAAATTAACTCTGGAACCCGATGAATGTTGCACTTACTCACGACAGGGCTAAGTTTCACTATACCGCTTCTAAATATCTGTCCCAAATGGGAGTAGGAAGGGTGCAAAAATGGTGCACTCATAGTCGTCATTTCTGTTTCTGTATTTTTGACAAAGGCAACACATACCCTCAAAAACAGTCATGATATATCAATAATCAATATCATAATGCTCAGAATCACAAGCAAACATGTTTGCCTCAGTGTTTGCAATCAAGAAACTGTGTTCTCTGGATTGCGTGCCACCTGGTTCTTGGCAGCATCGCCGATGAGTCGCTCGGTGTCTGTGAAGGCCACATAGGATGGAGTGGTTCGGTTGCCCTGATCGTTGGCAATGATCTCCACGCCATCATTCTTCCACACACCAACGCAACCTGGCAGCTTCTATTTTGACGGCTAATAGGATCATGATCATTTGAAGCATTTCAATGAACCCACTGTTCCTTCTTATCATTAGCCATTCCGTTTCAGCAAACTAAGGGGTTTCCAAGACTGCAGGAATTACAACCGCAAACTTACAACCGCAGGAATTTCACGCAACAGTTTCCACAAAGACTGCAGCCTAGGCTCTGTAAGTGGTTCCAAGATCGATGCCAATAGCAGTCTTCTTGGCCATGATGAATTGAGCTCCAAAAATGGAAAAGGATCAATAAATTAGAATCACTAGGAAGCTTTGAGCACAGGATGACGGGATGTGGCAAAGAAATCAAACAGTGCTTGATACATGATTAGATAGCAAAGGAATGCACGAATGCACTGGAATTCCGATCTGTCCAAATGGCCACAACAAAATCTATGCGTCTCCCTTCCAAAAAGTTGAACTGCAATGAACTTCAATGTCTATCAAACCATCGAGGAACTTGGGCAACGGCTGTAATGTGCTGCTTTGCCTCCCGAAGATACTGATGTCCTTGGCACAATCAGTCAGATGCATCCAAAAAAAATATGGCGTCATAGAGTTCAAACCTCTCTGACCTCTCTTGATTTTTCATCTCTCCAGTTCTTATCGCATCTCATGAGTGTTAAATGGACATATGTGGACATGGTTTGCTGGGTTCAAGGTTGAAGCAAGACTGTGCACATCATGAGATCTTGTCGCAAATCACAAGCACAATTGTGGGATGAGTGAGCAGGTTCAAACAAGGCAGTTTGCAAAGCATGGCTTCTTTTGCGGCAGAAAGCCTTGGTTTGTACTGGGCTGCGCCCAAAATGTTTGAATTCAAAAGTCACTCTGAGTCGACGCCCTGAGCTGTTCATGTCTCCATGACAGAGTGACAGAGTATTCCGGCCAAAATGCAGAAGGTGTGGCGCTCAAGCTGCTCAATCCACCTCTTCCACAGTTGGTCCAGCACCACCACCGGGAGCGCCACCCATTCCACCACCAGGCATGCCGCCTTCGGGCATGCCACCGCCCCCTGCGGCCTGGTAGACCTTCATCATGATGGGGTTCACGACGCCCTCGAGCTCCTTCTGCTTGGCCTCGAACTCATCCTTCTCCGCGAGCTGATTCTTGTCCAGCCAGTCCAGTGTCTCCTGGACTGCAGACTCAATCTTCTCTTTGTCACCTCCCTCAAACTTGTCCTTCAGCTTCTCCTCATTCAGGGTATTGCGCATGGTGAAGCAGTAGTTCTCCAGGCCATTCTTGGCTTCAATTTTCTGCTTGTTTTGTTCATCCTCAGCACGGAACTTTTCAGCCTCCTGCACCATGCGGTCGATTTCTGACTGTGAGAGTCGGCCCTTCTCATTTGTGATGGTGATCTGGTTGGACTTGCCTGTGGACTTGTCCGAGGCACTGACGTTCAGAATGCCATTGGCATCGATGTCATAGGTGACCTCGATCTGTGGCACACCACGAGGGGCTGGAGGAATACCATCCAAGTGGAACTTGCCAAGCAAGTTGTTGTCCTTGGTCATGGCTCGCTCTCCCTCAAAGACTTGGATCAACACACCAGGCTGGTTGTCCGCATAGGTGGTGAATGTCTGAGCCTTCTTGGTGGGGATTGTTGTGTTTCGCTCAATCAACTTGGTCATCACACCACCCGCAGTCTCAAGGCCCATAGACAGTGGAGTCACATCCAACAGCAACAAATCCTGCACTGCCGAGGAGCCCTCACCAGTGAGAATTGCAGCCTGCACAGCTGCACCATAAGCCACAGCCTCATCTGGGTTGATGGACTTGTTGGGTTCTTTGCCGTTGAAGAACTCCTGGATCATGGACTGCACCTTGGGAATACGAGTAGAACCACCCACCAGGACCACATCATGGACACTCTTCTTGTCGATGCCAGAGTCTTTCAAGCACTTCTCCACAGGGCCCATAGAATTGCGGAAGTAGTCCATGCACAGTTCCTCAAAGCGTGCCCTGGACAAGCTGCAGGAATAGTCGATGCCTTCGAACAAGGAATCGATTTCAATGGTTGCCTGAGTGGAAGAAGACAAGGTACGCTTGGCACGCTCGCACTGAGTGCGCAAGCGTCGGATAGCACGCTGGTTGCCGGTCATGTCCTTGCCACGGTTCTTTCGCTTGAAGTCCTGGATGCAGAAATCCACTACCCTGTTGTCGAAATCTTCACCACCCAAGTGGGTGTCCCCTGCAGTTGCCTTCACTTCAAAAATGCCATCCTCAATGGTCAACAAAGACACATCGAAAGTGCCTCCACCCATGTCATAGATGAGCACATTTCGCTCACCAGTGCCCTTCTTGTCAAGGCCATAAGCGATGGCAGCAGCAGTAGGCTCGTTGATGATGCGCAGCACGTTCATTCCTGAGATGGTGCCTGCATCCTTGGTGGCCTGACGCTGAGAATCATTGAAATACGCAGGCACTGTGACCTCAATTCAGTTCAGTTTTCGGAGCATTTTTGGATGTGTTGGCTCAACATGGAGACATCTGAAGATGTATGGTTTCATACGGCTACAGATTTATGTACCCAAATTCATACAAATTCAAGAGTATGGCTGAGAAATTGTTAGAGGAACCTGCTCTAACTACATGTGCAGTGGCAGAGGCTTCACAATGAACTGAGGTCTTTGTCTTTCGACTTCTGAGGTGCGTGCCACTGCATCGTTGATTTTGGAACCCAAGTATGCCTCGGCTGTCTCCTTCATCTTCAACAGAATCATGGAAGAGATTTCCTCTGGGTGGAACTTCTTCTCCTGCACAAACGGGAAAATTGAAAGTATGCATTGTGAGCTTGTCGCATGAAGCTGTGCTTGACTGATATTATGCGTGTGTGGAAATGTGACACTTGTGGACCTGTGGAATACAATATGTAAACGACCATGCTTGGAAACAAATTGGAAAGAATATAAGATTGAGATACTGTGATATTACGAGATATTATGAGATATGCATGCCAAAATTCATATATCTGGAAATCGTTGGTCACCCTGCCTCCCCCTGGGCGTTGACGATGATCATCGGCTTGTCACCTTGACCAGCAACACACTTGAAAGGCCACAGCTTGATATCAGCCTGCACGATAGGGTCCGCAAACTTGCGGCCAATCAAACGCTTGGCGTCGAAGACCTCAAGATTGCTCAAGGTGAGGCAGAACCACGAAAAGCACAAACATCAGATCCAATTTTGGGCACGTTTGAAAATAGACACAGCAATGCAAAAACAGACCTCACAAACACAGTCATACTATGCCATAATGCTCAGAATCACAGGCAAACATGTTTGCCTCAGTGTTTGCAATCAAGAAACTGTGTTCTCTGGATTGCGTGCCACCTGGTTCTTGGCAGCATCGCCGATGAGTCGCTCGGTGTCTGTGAAGGCCACATAGGATGGAGTGGTTCGGTTGCCCTGATCGTTGGCAATGATCTCCACGCCATCATTCTTCCACACACCTATCATTGTTGGAGAGTATCATTGTTGGAGAGTATCCATCATTCTTCCACACACCAACGCAACCTGGCAGCTTCTAATTTGACGGCTCATAGGATCATGATCACTTGAAGCATTCCAATGAATCCACTGTTCCTTCTTATCATTAGCATTTCCTTTACAGCAAACCATAGGGCCATAGAGGGTTGTTGACACTGATCAAATGACAAAAACATGTCCAGAACTGAAACGGCAGAAAGTTTCACGGAACAGTTTCAACAAAGACTGCAGCTTAGGCTCTGTAAGTGGTTCCAAGATCGATGCCAATAGCAGTCTTCTTGGCCATGATGAATTGAGCTCCAAAAATGGAAAAGGATCAAATAAATTAGAATCACTAGGAAGCTTTGAGCACAGGATGACGGGATGTGCAAAGAAATCAAACAGTGCTTGATACATGATTGGATAGCAAAGGAATGCACGAATGCACTGGAATTCTGATCTCAACTTCAATGTCTATCAAACCATCGAGGAACTTGGGCAACGGCTGTAATGTGCTGCTTTGCCTCCCAAAGATACTGATGTCCTTGGCACAATCAGTCAGATGCATCCAAAAAAAATATGGCGTCATAGAGTTCAAACCTCTCTGACCTCTCTTGATATTGCATCTCTCCAGTTCTTATCACATCTCATGAGTATGCTAAAGCAAAACTATGCACCTCCTGAGATCTTGTCACAAATCACAAGCACAATTGTGGGATGAGTGAGCAGGTTCAAACAAGGCAGTTTGCAAAGCATGGCTTCTTTTGCGGCAGAAAGCCTTGGTTTGTACTGGGCTGAGCCCAAAATGTTTGAATTCAAAAGTCACTCTGCTGAGTCGACGCCCTGAGCTGTTCATGTCTCCATGACAGAGTGACAGAGTATTCCGGCCAAAATGCAGAAGGTGTGGCGCTCAAGCTGCTCAATCCACCTCTTCCACAGTTGGTCCAGCACCACCACCGGGAGCGCCACCCATTCCACCACCAGGCATGCCGCCTTCTGGCATGCCGCCGCCCCCTGCGGCCTGGTAGACCTTCATCATGATGGGGTTCACGACGCCCTCGAGCTCCTTCTGCTTGGCCTCGAACTCATCCTTCTCCGCGAGCTGATTCTTGTCCAGCCAGTCCAGTGTCTCCTGGACTGCAGACTCAATCTTCTCTTTGTCACCTCCCTCAAACTTGTCCTTCAGCTTCTCCTCATTCAGGGTGTTGCGCATGGTGAAGCAGTAGTTCTCCAGGCCATTCTTGGCTTCAATTTTCTGCTTGTTTTGTTCATCCTCAGCACGGAACTTTTCAGCCTCCTGCACCATGCGGTCGATTTCTGACTGTGAGAGTCGGCCCTTCTCATTTGTGATGGTGATCTGGTTGGACTTGCCTGTGGACTTGTCCGAGGCACTGACGTTCAGAATGCCATTGGCATCGATGTCATAGGTGACCTCGATCTGTGGCACACCACGAGGGGCTGGAGGAATACCATCCAAGTGGAACTTGCCAAGCAAGTTGTTGTCCTTGGTCATGGCTCGCTCTCCCTCAAAGACTTGGATCAACACACCAGGCTGGTTGTCCGCATAGGTGGTGAATGTCTGAGCCTTCTTGGTGGGGATTGTTGTGTTTCGCTCAATCAACTTGGTCATCACACCACCCGCAGTCTCAAGGCCCATAGACAGTGGAGTCACATCCAACAGCAACAAATCCTGCACTGCCGAGGAGCCCTCACCAGTGAGAATTGCAGCCTGCACAGCTGCACCATAAGCCACAGCCTCATCTGGGTTGATGGACTTGTTGGGTTCTTTGCCGTTGAAGAACTCCTGGATCATGGACTGCACCTTGGGAATACGAGTAGAACCACCCACCAGGACCACATCATGGACACTCTTCTTGTCGATGCCAGAGTCTTTCAAGCACTTCTCCACAGGGCCCATAGAATTGCGGAAGTAGTCCATGCACAGCTCCTCAAAGCGTGCCCTGGACAAGCTGCAGGAATAGTCGATGCCTTCGAACAAGGAATCGATTTCAATGGTTGCCTGAGTGGAAGAAGACAAGGTACGCTTGGCACGCTCGCACTGAGTGCGCAAGCGTCGGATAGCACGCTGGTTGCCGGTCATGTCCTTGCCACGGTTCTTTCGCTTGAAGTCCTGGATGCAGAAATCCACTACCCTGTTGTCGAAATCTTCACCACCCAAGTGGGTGTCCCCTGCAGTTGCCTTCACTTCAAAAATGCCATCCTCAATGGTCAACAAAGACACATCGAAAGTGCCTCCACCCATGTCATAGATGAGCACATTTCGCTCACCAGTGCCCTTCTTGTCAAGGCCATAAGCGATGGCAGCAGCAGTAGGCTCGTTGATGATGCGCAGCACGTTCATGCCTGAGATGGTGCCTGCATCCTTGGTGGCCTGACGCTGAGAATCATTGAAATACGCAGGCACTGTGACCTCAATTCAATTCAGGTTTCGGAGCATTTTTGGATGTGTTGGCTCAACATGGAGACATCTGAAGATGTATGCTTTTGTGCGGCTACAGATTTACCCATTTGCGACAAATTCATACAAATTCGAGAGTATGGCTGAGAAATTGTTAGAGGAACCTGCTCTAACTACATGTGCAGTGGCAGAGGCTTCACAATGAACTGAGGTCTTTGTCTTTCGACTTCTGAGGTGCGTGCCACTGCGTCGTTGATTTTGGAACCCAAGTATGCCTCGGCTGTCTCCTTCATCTTCAACAGAATCATGGAAGAGATTTCCTCTGGGTGGAACTTCTTCTCCTGCACAGAAGGGAAAATTGAAAGTATGCATTGTCAATTTGTTGCATGAAGCTGTGCTTGCCTGATATCATGCGTGTGTGGAAATGTGGCACTTGTGGACCTGTGGAATACAATATGTAAACGACCATGCTTGGAAACAAATTGGACAAAATATAAGATTGAGATACTGCGATATTACGAGATATTCATATCTATATTCATATCTGGAGATCTTTGGTCACCCTGCCTCCCCCTGGGCGTTGACGATGATCATCGGCTTGTCACCTTGACCAGCAACACACTTGAAAGGCCACAGCTTGATATCAGCCTGCACGATAGGGTCCGCAAACTTGCGGCCAATCAAACGCTTGGCGTCGAAGACCTCAAGATTGCTCAAGGTGAGGCAGAACCGCGAAAAGCACAAACATCAGATCCAATTTTGGGCACGTTTGAAAATAGACACAGCAATGCAAAAAACAGACCTCAAAAACACAGTCATGATATATCAATATCATAATGCTCAGAATCACAGGCAAACATGTTTGCCTCAGTGTTTGCAATCAAGAAACTGTGTTCTCTGGATTGCGTGCCACCTGGTTCTTGGCAGCATCGCCGATGAGTCGCTCGGTGTCTGTGAAGGCCACATAGGATGGAGTGGTTCGGTTGCCCTGATCGTTGGCAATGATCTCCACGCCATCATTCTTCCACACACCAACGCAACCTGGCAGCTTCTAATTTGACGGCTCATAGGATCATGATCACTTGAAGCATTCCAATGAATCCACTGTTCCTTCTTATCATTAGCATTTCCTTTACAGCAAACCATAGGGCCATAGAGGGTTGTTGACACTGATCAAATGACAAAAACATGTCCAGAACTGAAACGGCAGAAAGTTTCACGGAACAGTTTCAACAAAGACTGCAGCTTAGGCTCTGTAAGTGGTTCCAAGATCGATGCCAATAGCAGTCTTCTTGGCCATGATGAATTGAGCTCCAAAAATGGAAAAGGATCAAATAAATTAGAATCACTAGGAAGCTTTGAGCACAGGATGACGGGATGTGGCAAAGAAATCAAACAGTGCTTGATACATGATTAGATAGCAAAGGAATGCACGAATGCACTGGAATTCCAATCTGTCCAAAATGGCCACAACAGAATCTATGCGTCTCNAAACTATCCGTCTCCCTTCCAAAAAGTTGAACTTCAATGAACTTCAATGCCTATCAAACCATCGAGGAACTTGGGCAACGGCTGTGATGTGCTGCTTTGCCTCACAAAGATACTGGTCCTTCCAGCGGGCGTGGTTGATGAAAACGAAACTTGAAGCGGAAGTGACATTCACAAAAAACAGAAGCGCTATGACACAAGGAAGATAGTTGCTAAGGAGCCAAAACAACTCGACCAGCATCTTGATCGCTGTCCATAGAATATGGGCCCTGCCTGTAAGTATGTATGTGTTTCATGTAGTGTGTATATTTATATATATATATATAGTCTTTTTGAATATTGTATATGCACACATGAATATGTGTGTACGATTGTGTGCACGCCATGCCCTTCAGATATGAACTAGAAACCAGTCAGCCCATGTCAACCCCAATCAAATCTTTCGTCACCGGGCCTTCTGCAACGCTAGAGTATATGATTCGCCAGGTGCTGATTTAACTCGTTGGCCAAGTGAAATGACTGACTTTGCTCATCCAACAAGTGATCAATGTCACTTTGCAAGGCCCCAAGAGCAGCACCTCACAGTGGAAAACAGGAAGACCCTGTCATACAAGTCGTCAAGGATTTCTTTCGAATGTTTCCACGGGTTAGGGATGATTAGGGTATAAGGAGAACATGACATTGGAGGCTTCCACATATCAAATCTGAGGCTTCTGCGTCCCTCAAATCTGAGCTTTGCAATTGCGTCTCGGAGTTCCCGGAGCTTCAAGTTGTGGACCTCCTCTTCCTACAGTGCAACGAATGGACATGAAAATGGAATGCGTTGACAACGATCAGGATGCCTACGATGTTAGCACAAGTGCCCCAAGGACCAAGATTGATAAGAATCCAAGATTTCATCCATGAACTGTCAGAACTGTCAATATTGTGACATATAAATCATGTAATCTGATCCTCATACCAACCACACTTAGGCCAAGAGTCGCTTTCTGTCTCAGTCTTCTGCATCTCGCCTGCCTCTACGGTTTCAGGTTTCCCTTCATTCTCATTGTTTGCTTTCAGCTCCGTAGGGCCCAAGTTGCCTGCCGTGACAGACTTAAGAACTAAAGAAGCGGCTTGACTCTTCGTTGCCTGGCCTTTGTCAGTCAACGGCAAAGGGGGCACCAGCGTGGTGGAGACCAGCAAACCTGAAGGGTATTTTAAAATTCAAATCTACAGCCTAAACATTGGAAAAAATTCCAGCCTGCTGTTGCTCCTCTGGGTGGAGTCAACCCGGTCAATGGCGATTGCCATCCCAAATCCTTTGTTTGGCAAAAGAGCACGAAAATTCACAAAGCTTACGAACCTGCACTGAGCCAATTATGGTAAAACAAACGTCAACTCTTGTTAGTGTTCTAGTATTAAGGAGCTCGAAATTCACTATGTTTCTTCCACACCATTCGATCATACAGCAACCATGACCGCACTTTGACAATACTTCGGCCAAGCGTCAACCCACACCTGCCCGTTCTCCAGAGCTTTTGTCACAACCTCGGCACTAGACATTGCATGATGGCATGACATCCTGTCATGGCTTTGTCAGAAAATCCACTTTGCTCTCAATGACCCCACCTTTTTGGACGATGAAGGGCTGGATGCCATGAAGCTTGAAGGTGACTACTAGTGAAATAATACTTCAACAACTTCACCAACCAGGGATCTCCTTGTGTTTGGAGTGAGGTCATTTTACGTTGCCCTCATTTGGATATGGCCACAGGCCACAATACACTGCGAGCTAATGTTGTAGCAGGTTCTAGTAATTGTTTCGGATTTGGGCAAGTAGGCACGCCCTTTGTCGAAAACAAGGCGGAGAATAGGCAGTGATATTCTAGTTGCTCGCTCTTGACTCTTGACTTGAGATTGGAAAAGGTCCAATAGCCGAGAGCAGTCATGCTCACAAACTTCATACTCAAATCCATCCTTGAAGTCTGCAACATTATAGATCTTTCGATCACGTTCAGACGGTTCAGCCAAAGCTGCAGGAGGCACCCCTCAACTGAAGATACCAGAAAGTTGAAAACTGAACCTCTTCACTTTTCAGCCAATATCAGCCAATGTCCTTGCCACTGGCATCCTACTCGCAGATACTTGTTGTATTGTGTATGTCAATGTGTGAGTCATTGCGATTCACCCAGTCCAACCTTCAGCATTGACAGTTTGTGTTCAACACCTGCGCGCTTGGCGAGGACGGTGCTGGAGTTTCCAAAACGTTCCCAAGAGATGCGATGCCATGCGATGCTTTCAGATTGACTCACATGTCCCTCGACTCATAGTGTGATGGCAGAAAGTCTGTGGCCATTCTCATTTTTCTTGCGAGCTCAAAGCTGTCACAGCAGCATGCAAGGCCGCAATCACCTACAAGCACCGTTGAGTGAAAAACCTGGCAACCTTTGTTTCATCAAAGTCATCAAGGCAATCTCGAAGACAAACATCTGTCCAAACACGCAAAGGCTCAGCTGCCGGCCGTGCCATTCCTGCTATGTCTGTACGATCCTGGTTGTCAGGAGGCCAACTGGCCGACCAAGCATTCCAACTTGTCAAAAGTGAAGGATAACCAAAGCATAAGTATTTCCAGTTCCCTGCTTGGCTTGACTACATGAAACACCATCATACTGCAGGCATGTCCTCAGTGGTCGTGGAACGAGCTGTCAGGTAGGACCTCAGAAATTGAAAAATGGATTCGATTTATGTCTTCCCAGGCCACTCAGTCGCTTCGGATGAGAGCTTCACAAACACGAATCATGTTGGGCTGGATTCGCAGGAGGTACTTCGTGAAATCATGGGGCATTCAGGGGATGTAATTCGGACTGATGCATCCCACTTCTCTGACATTTTGAGCTCATTGCAGTTCAGTTCGCCCAGTTTCATCACCTTGTGTCTGAATGTCACCAGCAATTTGCCGTGTACAATCGTGTAGTTCATCAAGCTCTCTAAGTCGCACCTGCAGAGACGTTCGGCCTCATTGGGCCACCAGCCTTTGGAAGCTCCAGGCGTTCCTGAGTACTATTTCCATATTAGAGGTTTAAGATTCCACACTGAGGGGCCTCACCAAGGTGATTATCAACAAATGCGGAATTGATGGTGGCAGATTGGTTTTTTCAATCTCACAAGCTGATCTACTCAGCGTCATAGCTGGGTTGCAGCACGATGTGCCGCAACGGCAGCGTGAGGCTTCCCAAGAGCTCACCCAAGTTTTCACCAAAAGCCTGGGAAGCATAACACAAAGTCGAAAAACAGGAGCTCGGTTCCAGCACAAAGAGATCAAGAGCTTTAGAGAACATCCATGCCTGTGGCAATGCCAGGTCACGCCTCAATGTTGCAAGTTCCCTTTGCACACTTGGAGTTCAAAAAACAAACCAGGAAACAACGATTCTATAGTCCCCAAATTGAATCTGCCATCGGTGAGAACAAGCTCTCTTGCACCACAATTGAATGTGCCATTTGTAGCATGGCATTGAAAGGCTCTACTGTGCAGACTACCTACATGCTGTAGCAGTGCTATGGACTCATGTCAAAAGTCAAAGAGAGATGTTTGACTTAGCTGGTGAGATACATCATGAGAATCCCATATGCAACAAACATGTATAAACATGTTGTACTTCAGCCTTGCCATAAGTGGCCAGGAACCAAAAATTCTGAGGACATCTCCCATCCGCATGGCTGCTGACTTCTCCTTCGGAGGACTCATCTGGCAGACCAAGCCTCGGGAAAAACGTTGCATCTCCTAGTGGATGACAGTCACATGCTGAGATGTGTTTGTTATCACCCATTAAAGATGTGGTCATGTACACTCAAAGCGCAAAGGTCTTATGGGTCCAATAGTGACACTATGTGGCACTCACATGCTGAGGCGTTCCGACACACGGAAAGCAGAGATGCATTCGGAGAGAATGCTATGTCTCAACCTGCAACTATTGCGCAAACACGCATCATTGACCCATTTCTTTGCAAAAAAAACGCAACCCTGAATCACATTATTTTCCTGAACATCCGCAACTTCCATGTTTACTATTTAAAAGTGAAAAAACACATGTCAAACATCATGTCAACATGTCGACAAAATATCCTTTTTCACCTATCACCTGGAATTTATGAAAGTCGACAGCGATTGCGAACCTGAGGTCGAACTCCACCGACTGACGCGGGTCGGCCCAGCTGCTTTCTCCTGTGGTGGCATTGAAGTAGAACCTGCAGCAGTCAGATAGCTCGAGACTCGAAAAATCACTATGGGTCGCCCCATTTTCAAGGGATTGAAAATGGTGGATGGGGAATGCAAGTCATTGATATTTTCACCAAAAATCATTGATCATTGATGATATTAGCCGACACTCCGGGCTCCCAAACTGCGAGCTTTCCGCAAACTCCGGTGCCTCCTCAGGGCCCTGGCAAGGAGAAACACCCCGTCTCAAGGTCAACGGCGGGGATGCAGCCACCAAGTCACCAAGTGCAAACGGTTTCGCGCTGCAGCTTTTTCTCTCCAACTGAATGCTTCAAATATGGAAACTTGCTTGTGGCAAGTGTGCAGAAAAATGTTGTAGGTGCAGAGCATTGCACAAGCCTGCTTGCCTGATGCCGTAGAGGATGCGAATCTAATTCCAAGAGACTGGCTTTAAGATCTAAAAATATTTCAAATGCAAACATCATCCTTCTTGACACCCCATATAGAAAATACAGATCAACCGATCATCTTTCTACAAACACTTCAGCAAGGATGCGTGCATCTGAGGCACATTCCAGCCATCACCGAAAAGAGCGGCCCTGCGCCCGGAATTCTGTCTCGATATGGAGGTTCGAAATGCCAAGGTCTTTGACCTTTGAATTCAAGTCGGGATTGCAAGACCAGCAACGAGATCATGTACAATAACATACATACACTTCTGCGGGTTGGGCCACAGACGGGCAGGTAGTCAGGCTACTTCCTTTGTTAGTTAGGTAATTAGCTTTTTAATTAGTTACTTAGTTCGTTCGCTGGTTGGTTGGTGGGTTAGGTGATTGGTTGCTTGGTTGGTTAGCTAGTTAGTCAGTTGGTTGTTTGGGTAGTTGGTTGGTTATTTAATGAATGAGTTTATTCCTTCATCTGTCAGTTTGCTCGATAGCCAACTGAGTAGTGCATTAGTCAGCCAGTTCATTAGTGCATGAGTTGGTACATTAGTTTGGTAGTTGCAGTAGTTGCTGAGTTGCTTAGTCAGGTGTCGATTTAGTCTGTTTGCTTCTTACTTTGTGCCCGTTAGTTAGTTGGTCAGACAGTTGCTTAGTGTCAGCTGTCAGCTCTCTCGACATTCAGTTAGTTAGCTGGCCAGTTAGAAAGTGAGTTGGTGGGATGGCTAGTTCATCAGTGACTAAGCACTTTGTTTCGGGTGGTTTCGGGCGGGTAGGAAGGTAGCTAGGCAAAAAGTTGTCCTTAACCACCATAGAGACCTTCGTTTTTGGGGGTGATTCAAGCTGGCGAAGCAACCAACCAACCAACCAACCAACCAACCAACCAACCAACCCGGCTCAAGGACAAGCTGCGATCTGAGCTGCTTTGCCACGACCAACTGCGCGGCCCAGTGCCGTAAGGACCTATGTGAAAAGAGATTTGGAAAAAGCTGCAAGGCTTAGGCTTATCTATGAGCTTCAATTCAAGAAACAACTCTGAATTCTGAGAAATAAGACCGAAAAAGAGGGGAGACAAACAAAGGCGAAAGATTTCTGATGTCTATTCCATGGGGGGTAAAACATTATTTCATTTCTGTGAATTTGAATGGTAGGGGAGCGCAATCTCGTGTTGTATTGCTTCTTGAGACTCGACAAAACCACCATTTCTGAAAGATTCCCATAGCGAAAAATTCTTCTGCTCCATTTTTGCAAGGCACATGTTTATTGGCCTCAATGCCTTTAGCATAGGCTTTGCGAAAGGCTGCTTCCGCACGCTCCGACTGGCGAGGTCGAGCACTGGCATAGCCCAAGAGCAAAGCGTAGAGGAAGTATTCATTCCTTGAAGGCCAGGAACACTAACACCCAGCAGAAATAGTGACCACTACATACCAACCAAAAACAAATGTGTGTCATGCAGTCACGTCATGGCCAAAGGCAGCTATGGTTCATCACTAAGCCTGATTGTTGCATATCATTTGCGAAGCTTTCCACCTGAATGGGACAGCACACAATGTGCGAAAGAAGGAGTGCATAGTACTCTCAAAAGCTGAACGTCCATCTCGGGCTAGCTACTGTTAGTTGTTCAGAAGGATAAGCAAAAGAACCAACACCACCTCTTGCAAGAAACATTCAGGAACGTGTGGAACCAGCCTCTTGCCACTCTCCTCGATGCGCGAAAGGTCGCGCCAGGGACGCGTACGCAACCACATTTGGTTGTACGCCAGCTGCTTTCATCCTGACAGTGAGAGAAATACTTTTATCTTCTTAACTTTCAAGGCTGAGGATTCATTTGCAGATCGTCAAGGATCAACGCAAAACAAAATGGAAGCAACCAACCTATAGGTCTGAAATACACAAGAATGCTAATTGCACAAGATACAAGCTACCAAGGTCATGTATCTGGTAGATTCAGCCCGAGAAAATATCCAGACCAATGAAACCCCGTCCTGGCAAAGACTTCTTTGGCACGTGCCAAATCACCTGCTTTTGCACATGCATCTAAAAGGCCGCTGTATACCACCACATCAGCCACAACTCCAGCTTGCTCCATGCCTCGGCTTAAGAGCAAAGATTCCCTGAACTGCTCAAGTCAGCTCGTGAAGCAACTAGAGTATACTGAGGATTAAGTTCTGCTGTCAAGCAAGTCGTGTGCACTCTTCCCAGCCCATGTCACCTTGCAAGAAACCACGTCATCTATGTTAGAATAGATATATAGACATATGACATATGCAATTGTGTTTCATAGTATACTTGTTTGTGTTTCAGTGTCCTGCGCAGAATCTAGCTCGTTTTCCACAATTTTGCACAAGAGCCACGGTCAAACTCCTCGTAGGCTGCTACAAGGTTCCCGCTCTTGGCACAGGCGTTAATCACTGCGCTGAAGCTGTGAGCATTCGGCTGAACTCCAGAATTCCTGCAGGCTGAATTCCGCAAAGGACACGCTCGAATTGAGGCAAAGATTTTCTCCCTGCTACCTGGAAACATGAAAGCATTTCCATCCTCTACGCCACAACTCAAACAGCCGAATTTGATATGGAGTGACCCGAAAGTGAAACTCAGGGATGCTCCAAAGCCGCCAAGGTTGTTTCATACATCCCACAAAGGAGATGGTTTTGAGTAAACACGGAAAAACAATGGGTTTACATGGGCTGAAATCCTCATTCGTTGATGCCATCGCTGGGCTCGAATCGCATCTCCAACTTTCGCACATGCGTCAATCATCGCTGAGTAGCTGACAACGTTGGGTTCCACATTGGCCTCCTGGCACAGCACAGAATGCCAAAGCTCGCAGAGCATCAAGCACCCAATATATTGTGATGCTGGCTCCTTTACTCAGCAAGGAAGGAAAATTGATCCTCTTGATGTTGAATGGTTCAAAAAGCCACTCCTTCATCTTTTCCATCCACTTCTCAGCTCGCTCCACATCCCCACTCTTTGCCTCACAATACACACACTGAAGCGATTTGACAAGTGCAGGCTAAGGCAGCACAACTTCAATTGACAACAGGTGCTTCAAGACTACAGCATATGACAGCATATGATTATCTGAATATTTCATAATATTTCAAGATGAAGCTGTCAAAGAGTTGCTGCCAGATTCCAACAAATGCCACCCTGAAGAAAAAACTGATAAGAACATTGCGATTGGAGCACCTGAGGTGATACGTGGAATCAAACCATCAAACCAAGTTGCACAGGCATCCACCACCGCAGTGTACGTGGTGACGCGCGGCGACAGCCCACGTTGTTCCGCTTCTCGCAGCCAACGCTCTGCGCTGGCCGCATCACCTGGTCACTGCGACACAGAATGCATCGAAAGTATATGGGAAGAAATGAAACTTCATTGTTCATGGAGATCCCCGGAAGACCTTTCTTCAAAAGCCTTCATTGGGCTGAATCAAGAGACATGATCTTCCCACAATTTGAAGAAATCTGCACACGAAGAAATTTGTCTCCCATGACAGGCCTTTGCGCCCGCATGCATAGATGAGAGAGTTGTAACTCACCTGAGACTTGATACCAGACAACCCTTTTGGGATCACAGCGCCAGCACCTAGCGATTTCAAAAAGTACAGTGATAAATTAAGAGGGAGTGCAGGATGAAGTTTCACAGAATCAAAGATCGCCACTGCATCATTTTGGAAGGTATTCCATCAATGCATTGTACGAATTCTTCAAAGATTGCTTCAGTTTAGCCGATGTCAAGGAGCAATGTTGGGCTCAACCCCTGCTTCCAGCATTTTTGAAAGCCAGTGCTCTGCAAGTTCTGTTTCCCCGCGCTTAGCGCGGGCATGAATGACTGTGGCATAGCTCACCTGGCCAGGAATCACTTCGACTTCGATCTAATCTTGCTTCCAGCTCTGACAGTTTGGCTACACATCAAGAAAGACTAGCAGTGCTTTTCAATGTTCAACAAGTCCTTTCCAAGCTCACTAGCAGCCTCATTGGCAGGAATTTTCTCTTTAATCATCTCTGAGAGCCAATGCTCTGCATCTTCGGCATCATCCGCCTTTGCAGATGCCTGTGGATGTCCGAATGTCCAATCCCACAGCACTGCTTCTTTCTGGATCCAGAGAGGTTTGACATCGATTTTACGAAGGGTTCCAGGCACCTATTTATATAACAGTAGAGTTTCTGATTTTGCAAACGGCAAACATCGGTAAGGACTCGCTTTCAACCTTCCGGCGGAAGAGTCGTCATGTATCATGTCAAAACTTAGGGTCGCTGTGGCTGGTGTACCGTATTTCCCTGAAATGCCAAAGCTTGCGTTTGATTCGTTTGAATCTAATCCCCCTAAGCTTCAATGGGAAGGTCTACAGTAACACTTTCGTCAAAATAAATGCTTTGCTTTTTGGTCTCACAAAGACACGTCCATCAGGATGTTGTAGCTGATGGTGTTTGGTTCGACTCCTGCTGAACCTGACACATTCACAAATGCAGAAGTTGTCATCATTCTTGATCTACTGTGGAGCTAGATATTATGCACTGATTCTTTTTGAAGACGAGCAGCGCATGTGGCGTAGCCACTTTCGAGCTCCTGCCATATCGCCTGTCTTGGCACAAGCATGTATAACCTTGGGAGCAAGGCATGCAATCACATGCCAATTTCACTGAGCTCGAACTATCAAGTCCAAGTCATAAAGGCATGCCAACACTACCAACACCACAAGGCGAAGGCACTGAGTTGAAGGGCATGGTATCCACAGACAGTTTGGATTTCATGATCTCTCCCAGCAAACGTTCAGCACGCATCCGATCGCCACTTCGCACCGCAGCAGCCACAGCTTGGGACATGCTCTTCGCCTAAGCGTCCACTGGGAACAAACCTGCCCAGAAATAAGGGACCTGAGCAGAAATAAAGGGTTATTTCTTCGCTATGGGGCCACTGGAGGCGATGGTATTTCTGGACGCGTCTTGCTATTTCTGGACGCGTCGTGGTATTTCTGCACGCGTTCATAACGAGCGGGCGG
>DF241476.1:0-78316 GCA_000507305.1 Breviolum minutum Mf 1.05b.01
AAATTTGACTTTCTTATGATAAAGGCCACTGACTTTCAAAGTATCCAAACGTGTTTCCCATCCCTGCTCATGCAAAGAATACGAACTCAAAACGTTCATGTCTAAAGCACAAATGACAACAACTTTGGTTTGACCTACCTTGCACTCCAAATCAACCATGCCTCGTGTTGGTAACACATTGTCACCTGCTCCCTTCAGGACAGGAATGCCGACTTCATAACAGTAAACAATCTTATAATTAGACAGCCACCGCTCTGCAATGATGTGACATGTGGCTCCACTGTCCACAAGCCATCGACGACGAGGGTCACCTACGCCTATTGACTGAAATTTCTCAGTCAAAATGGATGTCGTCAACACGATGAGACTCATTCTCAGCTGCTGGCCCCTCATTTCTTGAAGTCCCGGATTCACAATCTTTCACGCACATGGTAATCTGCTCATGAATCTGATTGACAGATCCTCCAGCACTTGGATCAGCTTCTGGTTCTGGGTGATCGTCACCCTGGTCTTCCTCTTCATGTTCGTCATCATATTCTTGGTCATCTTGTTCTTCTTCCCCATCAACTCCTCGAAACTTGTTTCCTTTTCCTCTTCCCTTCGTCTTTCTTCCACCTTTCCCCCTACCTTTGCTCTTCCACCAGGCTTGGTAGGTTGAGCTTTGGCTTTTGGTTTAGCCGTTGGCTTCCTTTCAGGATGCTTCTCCCAGCAATCTTTCGCCAAATGACCCTTCTTGCCACAATGGCTGCACTTCTTGGGTTCTGGACAATTCTCGGCCAAATGGCCCTTCTTTCCACAGTTGAAGCACGTCTTGTCCTTGACGTCTGGCTTCCCCACAGGCTGTGTCACATGAATTGAACCCATGTCACCTTGAACTCTGGTTCTGATATAGAAATCCTGAACCCCAAGGAAAAGCTGCTGCACTGTCGTGGCATTCTGATGCAATTGAAGAAACTCTTGCAAGGCAGATTTCTCATATACAGCAAATACTGGTCACCTTCACTAATGCGGACATCTTGCAGCTGGGCTGCAATCACAGAAGCTTCCAACATTGAATGAAAAGATTCAATCTCTGTCTGCACTTCTCTCACGATGTCTGGCAAATGATCTGACTTCTTCACTCGAAACCTGGTGCACTGCTCACGGTACCCTAAGGCTTCAGATCTTGAAAGTATAGAAAACTCTTTTCTGATCCAACGAAGAAGCTCAAAACCATTCGACTCAGTGATGCCCAAAGCCGAGATTTGGCTCTTGATCAAGTTCTCAATCTTGCTGTATCCTGTGAAGTTCTGCTGAAGCAAATGAAAAAGTCTCTTGCTCCTCATGGTCTGATCATGGTCCCTAAAGGATCGAATCGGATCTGCTGAGTTGATGGCTTCTCTTAGTTCTGGCCCATAGGCATCATGGATCAGGCATAGCCAACCTGAAAACTGTTCCAACCAACTCTTGAATCCTGATAATTCTTTTCCTCTCGATGTCCAATTCTTCCAAGATGCTATTGGCATCGATGGGATCCATTTTTCATCCATCTTCATTTCTTTTCTTCCTCCGGAAGTACTACCTTGTCCACTTGATTGTGATGGATCACCAGCTCCTTGTCCTACAGTCCTACGATTCATTTCCTGTGCCATTTGAATCAAAAGATGGCTCATTGCACCCTGCCCCAAGCAACTGTGCAACTGGATCTCCAACTCCTTGTTGTGGAGGTGGAGGTGGAATCGGAGCTTGGGCTGGTATAGGTCTATGACCTGGATTCTCACAAGGAATACTTCCAGAAGAAATTCCAAACACTGGATCATTCAAAGATACCCCATAAGATCCTGCCATCCTCGGAGGATCCCTCAAAGGAAGTCCTGGCGGTGTCAAAGTACTTCCAACATCAGACATCCCTCCTGGAGAACTCTGCAATCCCACAGGTGCTGCACTTGCAGACTGAACTGGGGTCGAAGGCCCAAACGAAACTGGAGATGATGTTGGATGAGATGGAACCGATGAAGTTCCATGAGATAATGCACTTCGAAAACCTTCTGATGTTGTACGGTCACTTGGAGTTCCAATATGATATATCTCAGGAGATGGATATACTGCAGAAGATGGTACCCCTGCATCAAAAGCTCCCATATACTGAGATTCATACCTCTCTGCTGGACCAAGTGTGGCCATAGCCGCCGCAAAAGGATTCAAAAGTGGAAGACGATTTCCTGAATCTGAAAACAAACTAGGTCTTTCTTCACCAGCGCAGGCACTTGCCTGTCCACTAGAAGAGGCTCCTCCAGAACCATTTCCTAACACATTCACTGGAAGACTACGACGTCCAGATGATGACTCTCCAGTCACAGCCAGACCTCCAGAACTGGTCCCACTCACTCCTTGAGCTGAACCTCTATAGAGATTTCCTCCGTATAGATTTTCTCCATCACTACGGATGCCAGTTCCTGGCAGCTGTCCTCCTGGATTGTCCCACACTGGCCTTCTTGGCCTACTCGGTGTCCTGCTAGGATCTCGACCACGTCTCATTCTTTCAGTTCAAAGAAAACAAAGTCTCAAACACTCTTGTAGTAGAAAAAGGAACTCTCCCCAAAGGCTCTGGAGCTAAGATAGCTCCGCTACCATGTGAAAACCACGTACGAGAATTACGGACCTTTTTCACTGTCGTTCTTGAGCCAAACATCCACACGTTTAGTGTGCTCAGTGAAACTCTTCCAAACTTCCTCAAGTCTAAGCTTTGCTAAAACTCAACAAACTCTCTTCTAAACACGGAGCTACGCAGTCTAAACAGAACCTAAACTGGTTCTCTTCCAAAGCAAACACAGTGGCTGTCTATTCTCTCAAAACAAACAAAAACAAAGAAACACCAGGTTAGCACTCTCTAACTCCATCATCAAGGAGATCTACACCTACTAGACCTAACTTTCACAAGATCTGGTAAAGAGTCGTCTTCAACAAGTCTTTTTTTTCCTGCATTGCCGGGCGAGTACGATGGTCGGTCAACTACTAGAAGTTCGAGTGGAATTGAATCTTCAACAGGTCAAGAAGACGATCAGCACGACTCTGCTGCTTGCTGCCGCTTTGATTAAGCATTCTTCAGGAAACTACAAAACCAATGCAGCCTTGTAACTGACCCTGAAGTGGCGGGTCACAACTTCCGCGCCAACTGGTTAAACAGAGTTCTCAATTTGGTTCCCGTCCGCCATTGCCGGCCATGTTCCCCTGGCCTCATTCCCTTTCTGGCCTCTCCAAAAATGGACATCATGCAACAACACCTAAACTGGACTCTGCGCTTCCCGCTTCCAGGACCCGCTCCAAACGACCCTAATGCTCATCGCTTCGCTAACCTAGCGCTCCACGCCTCCGGGCATAACAGCCATGAACCCCTCCGAAATGCCATTTGCTGCAGCAGACATTCTCACACACCAACGCCATGGTAATCTGACCCTTCAAATGGTACCGGACACCTTACGCAACATTCCTCTGCCGCTCTTGACCAAACAATCACTCCATTATACTTAGCTTGTCTTTCTAGATGCTGTTGAGTGTCTTGTAAAGATGAACGGTTGGCGCGTACCTACTGCAGTGCTGCTCTGGACAAGTGCTCTGAAATTCTTTATGGAGAGGTGCACTATTTACAGGGGAGAGATGAAGATGAAAAGCACTCCTTTGTATTTCAGAATATCTACCACATTGGAGATACCATAGGAGCTAGAGGTCTTTCTCCGCATGTCTCGGGAAAGGCTGCGGTTGTGCTGTGGGCTCCAGTGCACTGACAGGCTCCATTCCAATGGACTGGCCAGCGACAGAAGCTCTATACTGCAGCTCTTAAACTGCTATGGTTCGCTGTTGGCATTGATAGTGTTCAATGTGAAAATGCGGCACAGGCTGCTTTACATGCTGGCATCTGGCCACTCCTCCGCCTTGAAGATGGACATGTCCTGGCTACGTTAAGTGCTATTGTACTTGCCTTGTGTGAAGAGCGTGCTGGCTTGGCCATCAGTGGTGTCTTTGGCGCTGGTAAAACTCGATCTGCTGCAGTGTTGCTGGCCGGATTATTGGTCTTTGACTTGCGTACTGATGACGACACTATTGCTTGGCAAGCTTGGAATGTTGCACATGACCTTATGGCAGTCATGCAGACCTCGCCCACCATTGGTGTTTCCTGGTGAAAAGGAGCTTATCCGTGCTATGTATGACCAAATTGGCAAGGAAGAACAGGTTATATCCCCTCCATACACTCGTACTCCGCTTGATGCATCTATGAGGGGACGGAAGAAAAGGAAGCAGGGTGAGGACAATGCCCTGGTAGGGTAAACTATGCAGCATGGCTCCATGCTGCGCGCTCTAGTGCATGACACGTCTATGGGTGGCCTGATGCTACGTCAGGGTCGTGCTTCCAACCAGTGGTTGTACCTTCTTTGGTCACCCCTTCTGGTGGCCTACTGAATCATGAGACTCATTTTGCGTGGCAGGCGCAGTATTTGGTGAGGTTGAAGGGTGATGCCTGTTGCTCCGCGCATTGTAAATGACGTTTCATATGTGATATAGATCAATCATGAGATTCATTTTGCGTGGCAGGCGCAGTATTTGGTGAGGTTGAAGGGTGTTGACTGTTGCTCCGCGCATTGTAAATGACGTTTCATATGTGATATGGATCAATCATGAGACTCATTTTGCGTGGCAGGCGCAGTATTTGGTGAAGTTGGAGGGTGATGCCTGTTGCTCCGCGCATTGTAAATGACGTTTNGCTTTTACTCTATCTGACACTCATCTACTCGCCGTGGAAGGAGGCAAGTAATATTCAATTACAATCCTGGCTCTTCCAGAATCAGTGGGGTTCTCACTGATGGCATTGACATGAGTACTGGCAATGCATGGCTTACTTGATTTCCTCGATACTGGCTGTGATTTCCAGGAACATGTCTGCTTGGGTGACTCTCTTTATACACATCCTGGCAATGCTGGGCCACCTGATCCGAATGAATGGAAGTATGGTATCCTAGTAGCTGCTGAAGAAGTCGTGAGAGCCGGGGTATTGAGCTATGCGCCAGGTAGTGAGAGCGAACACGTTTCACTTGTTTCACCCTTCATAGATTGGTCACGTTTTGTTGGTTTGTGCTTGTTTGCTGGGGGGGGCTTTGTTTGCTTTTGTGTTGTTCTTTTTGACTCGCTGACCAATCTGTGCGATCGTGTGATCAACCGATGACTAGTTTAGCATAACTTCATGACTGCCACTGTTGTTACAACGAGCGCAGCATTGTCCAAAAAAAAAACTTGTAAAAGCATCTTTATAGTCAAACGAAACTGATAAATGTGTGTCAGAGTTGGAAAATAGTGGATGTCGGTTTTGCTTTTTTGCCATTCCACAAAACTTGGTTGGCTGTTCCAAGAAATTTGGAAGAGTTTTTGTTGCATGCTCCAGGTCAAAACGTTTCTACGAACCATAGAAGACAGTCAGCTTAGAATGAGCATCCAGTAATAGAACACCAGCCGCATCCTCACTGGTGATACCTCTGGAGTACCGTCTGAGGTCAATGTGGTATAGGTCATTTGCCAGGTCCCGAAACGCATCATAGGCAGTGTCAAATCTATCCTGTTTAGAGGCAATTGATGCCTGCAAAACCTGCAAAACTTCCACGGTGATCTATACTCGCTGCTCAGATTCATAAAGAAAAGAGAGTGCGCTTGCTTGCAAGGATTCACGGCTCATGGTTTGTTGCACACAAGTTACATGGCAGCCAGCGTAGGCCCAAAAGCACAATAAGAGTTGTTTCATGACCATGATAGACTGTTATTTGCTTGGGGCCAGAGTGAGTTTTTGTGTTTGCAAAAACAGCTGCCATGTTGTGCAAAAGTTGCCATGTTGCCTTTCTGGCTCCAGCTTGTCATGTGACATAGCTACACAAGTGACATGCATTGTCTTTGCACAATGCTGAAGTAAGTTTTAATCTTCGGATGTTGTCACTTGTTTCCTCCTTTCGGGAGGTCTTGTTTTTCGTTTCCCACCCACTCGCTTTATCTCGTCTCCCTCCCTTTTTCGACACAAGTGTGTCAGGGACGAGTGTCCCGGACGAGTGTCCGTTAAGTCTTCAAGTTAAGTTTTTACTTGAAATTTCTCTTCAAGGCATACAAGTTCAGGTACACGATTGTGTCACAACGTGTCTATGCCAAACCCACAGCCTGAAAGCGCGGCTGTGGGGATGAGTATCACCGCAAATTTCCCACTTTCAAAAAGAAAAGAGAGTGCGCTTGCTTGCAAGGGTTCACGGTTCATGGTTTGTTGCACACAAGTTACATGGCAGCTAGCGTAGGGCCAAAAGCACAATAACACACCTGCAAAACCGTAGAGATTGCATCATTGCATCAGAAGTTTACATAGTATTGCACAGGATCCAATCTTGACCGCACGTGCTTCATCGCTTCGCGGCAATCGGTGGGAAAAAAATAGACTTGGTACTCGTCTTCAGAAGAAGTAACCCCACAGCACCAACCAATGCCACTTTAATGATGTAATTCCAGTTTTCACTCAACCAGCTCAGGTTGGCTCTTGCAATCTCCTTTCAGTTTGCAGACTCCGCCAAATTTCAGATTTGGCTAGGGGAAGTTGCGGAGAAGAGTGGTGCCCATGTTCTCGTACGTCAGCTGACCACTTGGAGCATAGCTGCTGTCGCTACTGGCGTTAAAATGCATGGAGGTACTTGACTTGGAGATAGAATGGTCATGGTTACACGTTTGTCCAGCAGCCCACATGTGGACTAATTTCAGAGATACGGCTGCAAGGATTCGCTGCCAACGCGGCAGCTCCGTAAAGTGAGTTGTCACTCACAGTAGCTCGCATTGCAGGGCTTCGATTGTATCCGGTCAGAAACAATCAGGGCGCGTTCTCCTCCAAGGCATGACCGGCTAGAAAAGAAGAGCTCTGTTGTGGGTGAGCGTTCCTTGTGGGCAACTGAAGCTCTCCTGCAGTGACACTGCTGGCAATCATCAGATTGCTAGAGAGGAGAACATTTGAACTGAAACAGTACAACCCAGGTTTAAGCTCAAACTACTTTCCAAGAAGGTCAAATTCAAGCTAGTTTCCAAGAAGGTCGAGTTGGACTTTCAGGTAACATCAGCATTTGCTCAAGAGTTTCCAATATTGCCTGGTTGTGTGGTGCTGGCAAGGCGCTCTGGCGCCCATCTTCTTGGTCCCTGTCGATGACTTCGTGCTTGATGACGTTTTGACGTTGACGCCCTCCAAGGAACAGTTGCAACAAAGCCAACCTCTGACATAATCAGAATTGGCCAATTGGACTACACGATTAAGACAGCGTTTTCCCAGTTTTCTAAAGCCCCTTTGTGAACTCATGATTTGATGATTTGTATGTTGATGTAGATTTTGTTGGCATTATGCGCACACTAGCTGACTGAGGGCGACCCGCCTGGAAATACCCAAGCAGTCATTTATGATTCGTATTTCACAAGAGGATTGGTTCCTAGAAACGTTTAGCCGTTTGGCCCATTTTGTTGGTCCAGGATGCTTGAAACGGTACAATTGCTTAGAAACCTTTTCCTGTCAAAACACTTTCACGTCGTTTTCTTTGCATTGTAATTTTAATTTGTTGTGAGATGTGGAATTCTATTTTGGGCTCTGTAACTCGCAATTTTTCTTGAAAATGTTAAAGAATTTTCCACAACTGATGCATCCAACGATAAGGTGCATGTATTCTCGTTTCCTCGCTGAAAATGAGTCAAAACTGCAACATTATCTAAAATGAAAAAAAATGTTGACCGAGTTGAACTTCTTATTGCGTTGATCAAGTAACAATTTTTTAAGTTTCTTTCGTTTCATGAAAATTGAGGAATCGTTACATAGCTGCAATATCTTGGCTTGTACAAGTATGTCGTAGAGTAGTTCGCAGATGAACAAGTTTTCATGCCCCAATTTTTTTAGCCTTCTTTTTGAAACCACGTCTGGGCCAAGGGTGCAACTCTTTCATCGTATTTCCTTTGAACTTTACTGTTTCAATTTTTAGTCATATGAAACTTGCTGTCTTAAAGATGACATGGTGCCAATGCACCAATCCCAGCGAATGGGCTTGTGCATTTCTTCGAGGGAGATTTTTGTGTGGCGATTGGTTCAGCCAATGCAATGTAACTTGTTGAAGCACTTTTGAGCATGTGATTGGCCAACTGTTGGCCTTAGCAGCTGGCAATGGCATGACTGAAAGACTCGCCGCTGTTCTTGTCCCTCAGTAGCATGAGTTGCAGTCAGAACCTGATTTGGAGCCGTGCTCAAGTCGCACAGCACAAGGCCAAATGCGAACGAATTCAGCGCGGGGCTGCGGCTTGGCATAGCACAGCAGCATAGTGATGGTATGACATAGTTGACACCTGGTGGCTCTAAGGAGAATTTGTCGAAGGTACCAGATCATTTAGCTGAGCGTCTCAAGACTTTGTCTTCAAAGTGCGAGAGGCACTATGACAGCAGAAATTGCAATTCTGTACATGTGACCATGTGAGGTTGAAATGGTTTTGTAATGTTTTGTACATATTTGCACACTTTCCAGTTTAGATAATTTAACTTCTGATTCTTGTTGCAGGCTAAAGCATGCAAAACCAGCCGGGTCTCCAGAGCAAATTGAATCGCATGAGAACCTGGAGGACTTGAATTAATTTTGTCCGCTTGAGATCCACAGAAGCTGTTGGGAAACGAGAACCAACACAGAAACGTGGCCAAGAAGTTAACTCAGAAAGACATATCTTAGCGTCTCCGAAGGAGGATGAAGGGACCTCGTTGGATGGAGGCGAGTCAACACCACACGCAACATTCAAACACATTTCTAAATGGTCAATGACGGTCAATGGTTCAAGGCGACCCAAGATCAAAGATGGACGACTTTTCGCAGAGGTGGGCTTTCCCACTTTCAGGCCATGTAAACATTGCTGCATAGATTGGCTTCGCTGTTAGGAACGATGTTGCTATGAGTCACGGCAGCAGCTGGAAGTTGCGACACGGAAAGGTTGTAGTTGTGTCACTTGTGTCACTGGTATTGGGTAGAAGGGAAAGGTTGGGAGAGGTATGTGGAGATGGTGAAAGGTTGCAACAAGATAGTCAAATCAAGTCAAGCATGACAAGTTGAGCAGACCAGGACGGATCCATATCTTATGTGTGCTGAATCCGATGGAAACCCGGAACAAGATCTGGAGGCATTGGTAGCACTGCATGAACGAATGGATATATTGTCTGAGGGTCGTTTCAATCATTCACGTGATTCTACGGATATTCTGCGGATACAGATTTCTGAAATTCTGCCATTCTGACTTTTCTCCACATTGTTTTTTGTTTTTTGCAGGCTTCAAACCCTGAAGTCAATTTGGGTGAGTTGCCTGCCTGAAATTTAGTGAAGGTATTTTTTGCAACAATGAGAGATGAGATGTTTGATGTTAGTACGGTTAATGTACTGTTAATATATGTTAAATTGGTTAGTGATTTGTACTGGACTCAAACTCCAAGGCCATCTCCAACCCAAGCTTCTCCCACTCCGGCCAGTGACGTGACTGATGTTCCTTGGAGGAAGCCTGAGGAAGCCTGTTTTGTTTTCCTTGAAGCTGACTCGTCTCCTTATCTTGATGAAATCCAGTTGTTCACATGCAACCAAGAGGACTTGTCGATAAACGTTCGCTGAGCTCAGGCTGGTGATGAAACTGAGCAACTTCAAGACCAGAAAGATGAGCCGATCATCGAAACATTTGAATTTAGCTATGCAACTTGGCTACTCGAAACTGTGTGTCTTAAATGCTCGAAGAGGTCTGACATCACCAGGACTGTTCAAGGTGTCTTGCCGAGTAACTGTCAGATCCGAACTAGGCATGGAACGACTTGCCTGTGGGCACACAATTCGTGGAAGAGGAGGTTCGCAAAGATGCAATGATTTGCGTGACTTATGTGTTTTTTTGCTTTTGGATCTATGTTCGCACCGCTCCCGATTCTTTTGGGTCGAGGTGCCATATGTCGTGGAGCGAAAAGTGGGTCAAAGTCATGGCAGCGCCATTTACGCCCTTCGTGGTTCCAGCGGCGAAGAGCTCAGAGAATCGAATTTTCGAATCTTCAACTGAAAAGCTGATGTCATTTTCGATTTTCAAATTTTTGAGATTTGTTTGGGTAATACGGTGTGACTGTCATTCTGTGTCCCTTCATTGAATCATTTGGACTTGCCAGGTTCTGGATTCATTGTGAAGATGTCTGCGCAGAACCAGAATGCTTGTGCCAGGCCCAGACTCTATATTGCCATGGGAGAAGTTACTTTGCCTTGAGATGACTTGATACGTTGTTTGCCCCCGCTTCCGATCTCGACCAGTGTATGCGCCCTTTTCGATCCTTTTCGTTTTTCTTGACTGCTATGTGACATGTGTTGCTCGCTGCTTTCTTGTAGGCTCCTTCCAAGTGAGGGCAATGACATGAAAGTGAAACTGGAGAATGTCGCGATGGAGCGCTTTTCTTGCGAAGTAACATGTCCATTTCAAAGCCTCTTAGCAGAAAATACTTATCTGACTTATCTGTGCCACACTTAACAGATACAAATAGATACAACATATCGCAGGACATTTTCGAGGCAGCAGCCTTTATTGAGACGCTGACCCAAGTGATCTCCGACTTCGCTTCCGCTTGCCCCGATGTGTCTGCGAAGCTTGGCTGTGGGTTTAGAGACAGTTAACGGGTTTAACGAATGTTGAGGAAGATTTTCAACAATCTGAAGCACATTAAGGCACATGGAAAGTGCATACAGTCTATACGATGTCTATACGATGCGGAGACCATCGGTCTCTCGCAACGTTTTTTGGGAGGCCGCAAGCAGAGCAAGCAGAGCCACTGCGAGCGAATGGGCCACCCGCTCCAACCATGTCGATGCCACAACCTCAGCAATGGAAACACGCCAAAACTTGCCTGCAGCTTTCCGGCTTTTTTTAAATTCTCTATCGGATCTAAATCTTTAAGCATCTTTAAGCTTGCCAGGTTTTCAGAGAGCCAGACGACACAAACGGATGCTCCAAGCAACTGCAGTGCTGCGGACGTTGGTTCAGCCGAAACTGGTGATAGTAGCTTGATGCAAAAGGCAGCAATATCATTTTCGATAGGTAGTAATGTGGTTATGTCGTTATGTGGAACTGTGCCAGTCGAAGTGCCCCAAGTCGAAGTGCCCCCAGTCGCAGTGCCCCCAGTGGAAGTGCCGGCAGAGACCCTTGAATTCCCGCTGTCCTCGTCGCAACAAGCAGAGTCAGAGCTGTCAGCTACACCTGTGGAATTGGCGCCAGCTTTTCCAAAGAGTTTGTCAGTGCCCATAATTCTTGTCAGAATCTCAGAGATAGGTTTGATTGAAACTTTGAGTTGCAACTTTTAAGCAAGTTGTAGCTGTTGGATGCCATTGCCTACTTTGACTGTGGCAAGGCTTCCAGTCAGTCCAAAGCAAAACCACAGGCGAGTTGGGTCACATTGATACCAGATGCTTCATGATGCTTCCACTCAGCACGTATCAATTGTATTTTGATCTCGGAGCTTTCTGGGTGATCCACGATGTGTTCCAGGAGCCGCCTCAAACTCTTTCAACAATGCTTGGAAGCTATGCAGAAGAGGCTCCAAACTTTGAAAGTTTGCAGTTCAACCAACCTTCAATGCAACGTTGTTTGGGTGCAGGATACAGTCGAGACAGACATGACACTTCAGCCTGAAACCAAAACGGACTCTCAAGCCAAGGCTCTTGGATGTGATGTCACATCGAATCAAAATCATTTTTTTCAATTTCAATTTCCTTTTTCAATTTCAATTGATGAAAATCATCATTCAATTCGTTCGAAGGGTTTTGATTCCAGACAGCCTTCCAGGCAGTGCCGCTTCCCACTTTTCAACCTCCCAAAGCACAGACAGCTTTCGGAGCCAAAATACGTGCAGCTGCTCGCATGGCAAAAGCTGCATTTCTTCCATCAGAAGCGAAGGCACAGCGATGTGTTCAGCTCCAGTGTTGAGAGGGAAATTGTGGGAAAATGGTAAGGTCCAGAAACCAGAAAGGTGTTGAAAGTGAAAAAAAAACACTTCAGGGTAATGTCGAGTTTGTAAAGGCAGCTAGTTTCCAGACTCAAAAGACTCAAAAGTTGGACATCAAAATCGACATCCAAAACATCCAAGACATCTTTCATCTTCAACGGCTGGTGTCATTCTTGTGACGAGGAAAGCACCACCGATGAAACTGTTGACGACGTTTTCGCGTCGGCGAAACTCCTCGCTACACCGTCTTTTACATCTGCCGGCCAAGGAGCGGAAGGGCGGAAGGGGAAGTTGCGGAGCTCACGGTACAGTTCTGTTGTAAACAAATCTCAAAATCTCAATGTTAGATGCTTTATGATGCTTTATGATTCTTTATGCATTTATGCAATGTTCTGGAGAATAACAAAATCTAGAGAAATTCTGCCAAAATTTTGATAGATGCTTTATGCATCTTGACGGACTCTTTATGTCCTGCAAAAATTATCCTGTTTTACTGAAAGATCTCTCAGACTCCAAGAAAAACATGAAAAAACAACGTTTTGATTTTTGATCACAAGAATGTATCATAGCAACTGTGCTTAGGAGCTGTTCAAACCTGGGATCCGGCCACGGGGCAGTTCATCACTGAAGAGCTACTTGGCCAAGTCGATATTTTTCTGCATAGGCTTCGAGGTTTGGTGATGTTTTGTTGGTTGAAGTGACGTGTGACTTGAGGATTCCTGAGGAGATTGCAGAGGAATTCAAGCGCAAACCTGACTTGAACTTGGAGGAAATTGTGGCAAAAATCCAAGCGACAGAAGCGTGGGTGACGGAATGCGACATGCACTGACATGCACTGACACGAACATATGTAACATAATGTAACATATCCATTAGATCCTTTTGTGAATTCCCAGTCTTTGCCCAATTGATATCTGACATAGTCCTGGTCTCTGGACCAACTCGTCCTTGACTCCAGGACTACCAGCAGCGAGTTTTGCTGGCCCAGTTGCACGACAAGAAACGTCGACTGCAGCAGCTCGGTCACATGCAACTCTCATCGTCGACTTCCGACTTTGGAGATTCAGCTTGAGGTCCAAGCTCCAGCGTTTAAGTTTAAACGTGGTGTTGAAACAAAGTGTCCATGATTTGTTACTTCTGCTTCTCAACAAAGGCAGCAACAAGAAGAGAGGGAACGTCAACGTCGGAAGCTGGAACGGGAGGCCTGGAAATCTCGGGAACGATTTTGATGGATTGAGCGTATGTGTGGTCTGATGGAAGAGGTGAAAAAGATGGAACAAGTGCATGTTTATCATGTTTATCATGTTTATCATGTTTGCTGTTTATCATGTTTGAAAACATTGTAATTGAGAGACGGGTTCGCTGGCAGGAAATGGCAAAACAGAAGCAGGAGGAGCTGCTCCAGGAGCAACGCTCCATATCTGCAGTATTGGAGTCTTATGCGCAGGAGAGACTTGCCATTTTTTACTATTTTGCAGCAAAACCTCATGTCGCGATTTTTGACATGAACTATCAAAATTTGATTGAGTTTCTGCTTTTCGCTTCATTTGTGCAGGGTTCATGTGCATGTCATGTGTGCTTCTCATGCTTCATTCGATTTCGACTGTCCAAGTGCTCGCCAGGAGCTCGGTGAGGCTTCTACCAAAAATCAAAGTCCTGCTGGTCCTGGTCCTGCCGGTCTGGCTCCTATCCAAGTTCCTCAACCAGAAACGCCACAAGGTCTTCCACAAGAGCCTCCAATGACAACCGAACTTCAAGCTGGTTTTCAAGCTCAAGCGCAGTTCCTGATGCAAGCGCAACAGTTAGCAGCTTTGCAAACCGCCTTGAATGCTTCCAGGCTTGGTCAAAACCTGACAACAGTGGGCCAGAATTGTTACTTTCCACATCCATGTTGAAATTCAAGGCAATATATTGCAACATGTTCGGTAGGGAGGGGTTGAAGGGCAAGGGGTGGAGCCGTCTATGCGTTTGGGTTGGGGCAATTAGTTCGCGTTCGTAGTTTTGGAAGCTTTGGAAGCTTTGGGAGCCGTTGCGCCCAGCCTAGTGCACACATACAAGAACATGATGACATGATGTGACTGTTCAAAGAGGTGACCAAGTGATTGAAAGCCACACTGCCAACCTCAACGGTAATTGCACCACAGCAATAACTTGGCAAAATTATCCGTATTCACAGCTCATATTGCTGGATCGAGTGCTGTTGAAAACCAGACAATTTGGGTTGAACCCAAACTTCTTGCTTGCAAATTGTCAAAAAATGTGGATGCGCACCAATGACAAGTGAGACTACGAAAAGTGCAAAACAGCTCTGAATGACATGCATGAAACTGCGTCACAACTTCCACACAATCCGCAGAGAGTCGTTGATATTTTTTGAAACTGGGGTCATCTTGCAAACTAAAAAACATGATGTTTTCACATGGAAAGCTTTCTTACAATCAAGTTGGAAGTTGACATTTGGATACATTTGGACACCTCCCCTCTAAGACCGTTGTGGTTGCACAGCTTCCCTGACAGTCCTGGCTTTGGTCTGGGCGTGGCGTCACCAGTCGCTCTGAGCCCTGCCTTAGCACATTTGGGCTTAGCATCGCAGATTTATGCTTGGATGGCAGGAGCTCAAGTTGCAGGACCGTTAAACGATGTTAAACAGATTTAATCAGTAAAGCTATTCCCCATATTCCCCCTTGCGCCGACTCTATTCGCACTTTCGGGAGTCATAAAGATGTTGGGACTTTGTGTTTTTGAGTTACGACAGTTCCGAGTCATATAATGTTCTTTTGATTATCACGAATCATAATCCAAGAGCCAAGTGGAAGAATTATGGATAGCTATTGCATGCTATTGTTCAGTGGCACACTGATCGGATCTTCCGATCTTCCGATCTTCCGGGGTGGCTTGCGGCAATTCCAGTTACGGAGGCAACAGCTCGTGGTGAGATCGACGCTGCCGACTGGTGTGGCGACCTGCAGCCGACCTTGTGGCGACATCGGTCCATCGCCAGGGCAACGACCACGGAAGCGCTTCACTAGACTGGATCACACTGGACTGGTCGACCTCAGTTTCAACAGGCTGCATGAAATACTAGGACCAACTCTGGCAGTGCGCAGGAAGGATCTGATGACTGGCCACCTTTAAGATACGGTCTCTACTCGCTGGAAGTGTACTATGTACGTTTGTGTGGAAAACGAGATGGTCCGCCTCTGAAGCGACCCAGCTTTTGTATGGCAGGTCCAAAACTATATGTAAACCGAGACGGTGCGCCACAAAAACGAGTACCGTGATGCTTTTTGAAATTTAGTATTTGTAGGAACAAGATTGCTTGATGCACTTGACACTGCAAACCATGTAAAAGGAGATGGCTTTGGTCCGGACAAGATCAAACATGACATCAGCATTGAAGAAAGGCATGCAGAATGAAAGATAAGTCAGCAACCCACAGAATAAACGGGAATTTCGAGATTTTCGATGATTTCGCTGCAGCAACTTTGGGCACAAAAATCTTATCACCGAGCCATGGCTGACTTGGAAACTCCCATGTGCGACGTATCAGGCGAGAAAAGACACAACGGATGTTAATCAGATCCAAAAATCACCCTGAAAGCACCCTGAATCCTGTCGTTTGACCATCTTTTTACTTGTTTGTGTTTGTTTGTATTTGTTTAAACTTGTGACTCGAAGTTTTTATCTCCTTTGCAGGCATGAAGAGCCCATTGGGTACACACCAAGGCCCAGCTGTTCGAGTTTTAGCCGTTTATCACGACGAGGAACGTGCGAACCAAGGTGAAGAGGAGGCACGGAGAGAACTTCGGGATTTTCCTGGTATTCTGCGGTGGATTTGGTTGCGATTTGCGATGCACACTGTTTTGTGAAGTCGTTTGGAATTTTCACATGTCTTACATGTCGCGGTGTCCATGCACACTGTTTGCCACTGTTTGCCACTGTGCGGTGTCCAGTTGTCCAGGCCTTGGTGCCATCAACAAAGCTCGCCTCCAAACGCAACTATCTCCAGGCCGAGCTTTAGTGCTCAGATTTCACAGATTTGACAAGCAAACCCTCAAACCCTGTGGATCACTGTGGATCAGGCTGGTGTGCTTGCTCTCCTTGCTGGGGCTCTATTGCTTGCCTTTGCTCACGGACAAGTAGCTTGGAAAAATGGAAAGCTGCAAACCTTTGTGGGGAATGATCTCGCTACAATTGGTCAAAAAAAAGTTCTCAGACTTGTAGGAACTCCTACAATTTTTTCCTCTGTTTAGTATATGATGTCCATGGCGCTGACTTTTCGGAGCATCAAACACCAGAGTGGATGCACCTTGGTCTGAGGGACTGCTCTCCTTCAACATCAGCTCGGCCAATGAGAAAGCAGCTGTGAGCGGAGCAAGCGGAGCAAAGCATGTCGGAGATACCAAAGATGTTGTGAAGGAGCGGTGCCGTTGTGAGCTCGCAAAGGTCAACTTTGGGTGGTAAGTTTTGTGGGGAAAAATGAAGGAACTGGATGGAACAAATAGATACGTAATGATACGTATGGATATGTCATACAGTTATACACATACTCACATACTTGTATGTTAAAAAAAAACCGGGCTCAATGAATGGGTTTGAATGCAAAGAAGCTACAGAATGACATGACAAGAAAGCAACGAGTGCCAAAAAGAGAGACACATAAAAAGCTGCGAAGAAGAGGAAAAGGAGGATAATGCTTGAAAAGTGAACGAGGCGAGAAGATAACAACGAAACGAAGCGAGAAAATTGAATGAAATGAACGGACACGTGAGGAATGGCTGCACGCATAAAACCGACAGAGAGTTCAGAAAAGGCAAAAAACAGTCGATGAATCGAGTTTGCTCATGTTTGATTCTCCACTAAAATCTGAATTTTTGATTCGCAGTGATGATTGGCGGGCCAGAGGGAAATTGGCTATCACAGAGCATGCGGAAACGCGATAGTGAAGGATCTCGAAAATATTTACAAAGCGCAGCGGGCAAAATCAGGAGGTCAAAAGAGTTGGGGTAGGTTTCGGAAGGCAAGCCATCTTTATAACAACAAGAGAAACACAACTAAATTTCAAATCAGTGTTTCAGTGTTTCTACATTTTTTCTTGCTTTTGCTTTTGGGATATTGCTGCGTGCTAGCACGTAACTCACACTCAGAAAATCGTGATCTTATTTCAGAAACAGTTCACTCGGGAGTCTTCCTCTGGAAGGGGGCCCATTTCAAGGCTGATTTCAGCGTTCAGGAGTCGACTTTGTTTTCGTATTTGTCTCCAGCCGCATGATTCTTCTCTGCATCACCTTTATTTCCCCATGTGCCCCCGCGTCTCCCTACTTTCTCCCTCTTGCTTGGCATCTTTGGCTCCCACATTGAATTTTCAATCTCAATATACATTCGCCTTTGTCTGGGTGGTTGCACGAGGGCTTTCGGTGATTCTTGTCTCCCACTGGTTGCATTTGTCTCCTTGTCTAGGTAGTGTGTCCAACTTTCTGGTCACTTTTGTCGCTTTCGTTCTCCGTTCCTTTTTTTCCCTGTCTGGGTGGTTGAAGCTTTCTTGACACTGTTTCCTACAAGTAGTCTCCCTACTTGTCTCCTTGTGGTTGGTCGGGTCGGAAGAGTTTGGGTCCCATTCATTCTTTTCCCCAATTATCTTCCCTAATTGTCCCCTCACTGTCGCTTGCATCGGATGGAGGTCTATTGTATCCCTAGTTTCTCTCTGATTGTCTCCCTTCCCTGCTTGTTTACTTATTCATGCTTGCTTCTTCATGCCTTTGTTGTGCATGACATGAGCGGTCTATGTTGGCACGCTCTTGTTGGTGCCTATGCTGTTGTACTGGTACTTATTTGCACTTATGTTTTCCTACTCTTTGTCCGCAGTATTGTCGCTGCATGAGCAATGGAGATTGTTGCCCAGGAGAAGGACGAGAATGACAAGAAGAACGAGAAGGATGAGAAGAACCAGAAGGATGAGAAGGATGAGAAGGAAGCGACATGCCACAATGCTGTTCCTGGCGAGGCTTGTTATGGCGCAGTGCCTAGACAGCATCAGAAAATCGAAGCAACAATGACAAAATGTGATTCGAAGCAACGCAAAATCAGACCTTGATGCAAGTTGACTTTGCAAATCACACTATGCTGTGAAGTTGCACTCTCCAGATTGGCTTGAAACTGCTTTGGGTCCGTCTTCAGAGTCTTGGTCAGGTCAATTGGCACAAGTGGATAGGGCTTATTGAGACTCCGCAGAACTACGGTGGTAATCTCACAAGGCTCCAATTTTGGGATGTGGATTCGACTTCAAGGACCAAAAGTCCAATCACCCGTTTGAATTCCCGATGTAAATAGACTTGTTTTTGCAAGAGTTGAAGCCTTCACTTTGCATGATTTCAATTCGTTTGGCAATTCCGCTGGGCCGCAGGGAATCGGACCGCCACAACATTCAATCTTGGCTCTATCAGAACGGGCCCCTTGTCTTGGCAGCTCTCAGCATCTCTTGTTCTGCCGAATTTCGTTTGCTGAGCGGAGACAGTTTTTTCAATCAAATCATCCAAGTCAAGAGCGGTTGAATGTTGAAAGCTTCCAGTGTACCAAGGAAGAATGGCTGTGCCAAACCCTGCAAAGATGCTGGGCATACTCCGAACTCATGTTGAACTCATCGAGTTTGTAAAACTATTTACAAAATGCAAAATGCAAAAATGAAAAAATGGGTTTTGTTGCTTTTTTTTTGCGCGACTGACGAGCCACCAAGGAGTCAATACGGTATCCCGTTCCCTCTGCTCCTCAACCTCCGGGAGCCAGGCTTTACTGCTTCTCAGTGGCGCGTACTGGCCCTGAGATGGACTCTTGGTCCTCGTGTCACATGTGTAAACAGTTTACAGAGCATCGAAGCGTAAACTGCGGTGTTGCGTCCGATATCATGGCAGTTTTCACTGAGGACTCCATGTTCATGCAACGTCAGACTGGAACTGGAATATTTGCGTGCAATGGGTCACTTGGAACAAAAATGACTTGCCAACGGCAACCTCTCATTAACACTCTTGATGGTGTGATATACCAAGGCATGACGTGTACAGCGATCATGAGATTGACATTGATGGCTACAAGAGACTTGGTACAAGCTTTGATGATCCTGCAAGTCCTGAAAGTGTCACAAGTCACCATTATTCTTAAAGATATTCAAAAGTACGATGGTTGGACAAGTTTATCAAGATTCTGGAGTTTACATGAGCTAGCCGTACCAAGTAGCTTCACTAGCCCTTGTTTTACAAGGACTTTCGGAATTGATCATGAATTTAACAGGTAATTCCCCGTAAGTTTATGCACTTGTGATGACGGATCCCTGTTCTTTGACAAGTCCATGGTACTCCATTGCGCAAAGTATTCAGGACCAAGCTCATTCCTTCCACGGCAGCCGGGGTCAGCGTGGACCAGACTGCAGCCAATTCACAGGTCTTCATGAAGTTGGGGACCCAGAGATACTGAGATGTGAGTTGAATAGCCACAAGTTGAGTCGAGATACAAAGAGATTCAGGACGTGGATGGCCCTCTTATCATCTAACTTCTGGTACCAATACGACTTCATAGCGAAGGCACTGGCAGTTGCCACTGGTCCCTACTTATCATTTGCACAGTTGTCACATTTGTGCATTGAAGATGCTCCAGGTGGATCCAGATGCCATCTTGTTCCCAGAACGTTTAAGAGGACATGTGCAAGCACATGTTGGACAGCCGGGCCCAAAGAATGCGGTGCTTATCGAAAACGCTGCTTGAAAAATCCTGAAACTTCGATGTTCGCAATGCTTTCGATGAGGAATGTCTTCTTTCTAAACTGCGCGGTGCACGTCCCGGCCATGTATGGAGCTGTTGAGGCCTTGTAATTTAAAAGACACAGAGAATCTGCATTTCTTTTTAAGATTTATGTCAATTTATGTCGTCAAGTGACAACTCAGTTGGTGTATCTTTGTTTGAGACATTTGAGACATTAGGTTCGTCCATGAGCCCCCGATTTAAAAAACTTTTCCGCAGTTTAGTTCCACTTTGCAAAAAGACGTTCAGATCGAGTTTGATATTGATGCAACCTGATGTGAAATCTTTCCGTGTAAACTTGTCAAGCATCGATCGGAAAAGACTTCACGAAGGTCTTCTCCAAATCTTCCTTGGGAGCATACCAAGCTTCACATGGACGCTGCGAGCAGTCACTTCCTTTCTGGCAGTGGGGAGAAGACAGGCAGGGTCAACTTTGCCAATGTGAGTTTCATCAGAGTTTTCTGCCAGCCAGGTACATGCAAGAGTGCCTGAAGATGTTGGGTGTGACTTGGCCGTTGAAAACTGAACTTGAGAAGCATTTCCGGCCAGCGGTGTGACGCGTGAAGATGAGCGCAATGCTGTTACACACGTCACTGCCAAGGTGGTTCCTATTGGTGACTATACAGAAAATGTCCGTGATGCACGTTGCTGGGGATCGGATTGTGGCAACAAAGGAGCTGTGGCCTTTCATCCGCCGCTTGGCTTGAAAATGTTGTGTAACTACGTAATTACTACATATGACTTGGAACCAACTCGTTTAACTTGAAGAAACTTGTATGACTTGGACGAAACTTGGGAGACCTGTAAGGTTCAAGACTGTGAACGGCTGGTACCGCTGTCACTTGGCCTCCCAGTAACTCAAGCAGGCAACCCCTGAATGGGACGAAGCCGTTCGTTCACTGGATCGTGCTCATGTGATCACCTTGTAGAGACAATCCGGATCATGTTGTTTATTCGTTTATTTTTGTGAAGTGAACAAGGGGAGGCTACAAAACGATTTGTGTCAAAGCTGCTTTGACACAATTGAATTCGCAAAATGCGGTCGCCGAAGGAGATCCCCAAGGAACTCTTAGCGTCGAGTTGTAGACTGGCGTGACAAGCGAACTACCTGTTCCAGCAACTGGACAGATGGACATCCAGAGTATGTTTCGGAATTTTCTGCAATTTTCAACTTGTTGCAAATCGGTCAACAGAAGGCTTCTTGCCACGTTGCAGTGCCTGTCATTCCTTATTTAGAGAGAGAGAGAGCCGGCTCACTTTCAGCACTAAATGTGCTTTGTCAGACTGTTGGTCCTCGGAAAGATGGTGTTTTTGCTTGTTGGCTTGGGTCGCTTGAAGTTGCTTGAGGTTGCTTGTTTGAAAATGAATTGGAAAATAATGGAACATTTTGAAAGACACGGAAAGTGGCTGCCAAGTGAGACGCGCATTGGTCAGCTGTTGGTTCCAGATGGTGTCCTTGCCACTCCATCACAGAGTGATGGAGCTCAACGATTTGGAAGTTCCCCTGGAGCATGAGCCCTGGGAATATGATCTAGCAGATCAAAGCAGCTCGGCAAAAGGGCCGCAACACAAGTGGAACTCCTGTGTGTTTCTGTAGCTCTGATATCCATTGTGGAAGAATGATGTGTATCGAGTCTTGATGCACCAAGGTGAAGCAGACTCACGGGTCGTGATCCAAGCGGAGGACAATTTGGTTGAATGGCAACAGTGCAATTGACATGAAGTGACAATATACACCTTCTATATCTACATACTGTATACCTTAAAGTTAAATATGAAGTTTGTAACACATACATAGAAATATTTGTAAACAATATACATTATACATTCTACATTTTACATATACTGTAGATAGACTATTACGCATACACATACATATCCATGTGCACGGACTTATACATTTCCATCTCCAAATACATAGGTCCATATGCATATCCATATCCAAATGCATATACGTAAACATATACACATACACATACAAAAAACTACACATACACATACATATACCTAAACATAGACCTATAGTTGTACTATATCTATGTAGACATTCGTTTGTATTTATATGATTAGATTCGTATTCAATAGGCATTTCAATGTTGTGACTTCAAGCTTTAATCACGTTGAGGATGTCCACTGGTGTCCATCGGTGCAGGACCCAACATTTCAGTTTCTTCCACTTGGTTCACCGCCACTGAAGCCTCTAATATGCAAGGCGGACTGCTCGATGTTGCTGGAGTTTCAGATTCCGTAAGATTGCTTCCGGAAAAGCCAAGTGACGTAGAAAGTAAAGTTGGTGAATGCCATAGGCAGTGAGGCAGTATGATTGTTGTTTTTGGGCTGTACATTTCAAATAAATTCGGCGTTCAAACGCTGCGGCAACCTCACTTGCACATATAAGTTCAGAACATGTTTTTGATTTTCAACCTACATTCGCATAAAATGTGGCACTTCGGAGCAGCAAAAGGTAGGCGGCTTCTTCATCGTCCTTGGGATCGTGATCGTTCTTGTGGTCACATGTGGGATTCACGTTCCAAAGTTGGCAGAAAGAAGTGATTTGTGGAAAGAGAGCAATCTTTTAGCTGTACTAGTAGCTGTACCAATGTTGTTTGTGAATGTTTGTGATTGCTGAGATCAGGCCTTTCAGATTTTGAGGGGCCAATTACCGAATATACATCAGGGACATATAATATAGCATAATATGAAATCTTGCTGTAGGATGTTTGTGCATCGTTTCTGTTGCTTCAAGAATCATCAGCAACACAACACTCAGGTTACAGGTGGAAATGCAGCAGAGACGCGTAACCTCAACCACCCTCTTAATGCCACTCGGAAATCTTGTGTAACACAAAGTGTTGCATGCACGAAGACAGAAAGTCCCAAGGCAGATGCAGAAGTCCACGCCTCAGAGGCAAAGAAAAAGGCCATTGCGATGGAAGCTGCGGCGAAAGCTGCTATGGAACGGGCGCAGGCAGTTGAAATGCCATTGTGTTTGTGGGCAAAAACGCAAAACCATGTGATGTGAGCATGGTTCGACCTGCTGCGTAGGCAGGTGTTCCAGAGGGTGCAGCTCCAGCTGAACTACCTAATGCAGCACATGCAGCTGCCCCAAAACCTGCTCCTGCTGCAGATCCTTCGTGTCATACAGCCACTCCAGGAGATCCTTGCTATGGTGCTGTTACTTGGACTGCTTGGACTCGCTTGGACTGGCTTGGTGACTTTTCATGTTTTTCCAACTTCGAGTTCTGTTTTCATGCTGCATGGTGTAGCAGTGAAGTGGATGAAGTCAATGAACACCTGAGGTCCTTTGGCACAAGTGGATTGGGCTCATCGAAGACCCACCAAGATACTCTGGAACTGGGCTCTCAAGGCATCCTAAGGAGACTTTCAGATCAGGTCTCATCTTTGGAATCAAGAAACATGCGCTGGCTCTGCGAGAAAGAATTGACAAAAGATCGAAAGCCATCGAAGACATGCTTTTGAATTTTAAATCCATACCGTACATACCTGGGATTTCACAGGCGGGGTGTCCTCAATGTTGACACCTGTTTGGCTTTGGCCAGGCAATCCAATCGCCATGCCATTCAAACCTGGCTTTGGCAAACCAAGTTTCCTGGCTGTCGACGATTCGACGATAGCAGTATTTGTACTTGGTTTAGTCGTTGGTATCTGCACTTGTACGACTTGTGCGAGGAACATGCAACAACTGAGGCAATCGCAATGCCAGAAACCTTGTGATGAAACTTGGATGTAAGTCTCCATACATTTTGAAATTAATGCAACTTTTGCAATTCGTTTTGCAAAAGAAGACTGTGTATATAGATATATATATATATATATCATATATCTACATATTTGTTTGATTTTCATCCCTGTTGGAACATTGCAGCCAAAAAGTAAGGAAGTTTCAGAACATTTTTTTTTGCAAGTTCTGGACATTGTTTTTTTTTTTCAGAAAGTCGGTGGGTTCTGAGTTCTGGAAAGGTTTCAGTCCACGGAAGGTTCAGCAAGGAAGCCGGAAAAGTTCAGGTGGTTCCAGGAACAGGAGGTCAAATCTATGTTCAAAGCATGTAAGATAGAATATTGTGTCATATATCGTTGTTTTGTCATTGCATGCTTCCCTACTACACTTCACTTGGATTCCGGAGTTCAGTGCTCACCAAAGTTCAACAGACTCACAAACTGTCGAGTGCACTTGGAATCGGGGATTGCTGTCAGGCTGTAACTCGAGGTGAAGTCATTCTTTTTGCATCGAGAATTGAGAATTGAGTGATTGATACTGAAGTTTTACCAGTTTTAGTGATTGACGCGTCCGGTAACAAACTCCCCGTCCGAGGGTGCATATCCCGTACCCGCGGCTGCAGCGCCTTCTTCGCCTTCGCTGTATTGCTTTTCCGTAGCCAGAGGTGGTCCAGAGATGGATCCTTGACCACAAATAGAGGCCTCATCTCTTTCATGTTTGAGTTGATCAGTTGATTACGCCCCGAAACCCCTTCCATTGAGGACTCCATGTATATGCAACGACAGAGTGGAACTGGCATCTTCGCCTGCAATGGGTGCTTTTCTCAGAGCCGACAGTGTGGATCGGTCTGATATTTTCACGACATCTAAATGTGCCAAGATACGACGTCTACAGCGATCAGAGCGTCAATATCGAAGGATACATGAGCCTTCAAAGCATGCGATGGAGAGGTTGGTCGGGAAATTGGCAAATCGAAGTCAATGAAATTTGAAGACTTGTTTGCAAAACGCTGAAGAGGGTGACATCTTTGAAATATGCAATACTGTGTCCGTACTGAGTTTTGAAATGGCACGGAGAGAGAACATAGAAAGCACCGATTCGAAATGTTTCTGTTTCCAGAAATCTAAGGACTAAACTGATCCCTTCCACAGCGGCTGGAACAAGTGTGGATCAGACTGCAGCCAACTCACAAGTTTTTATGAAGACTCGGGGCTCAAATTTTGGATTGCTTGAAAGTCTCGACAGTGCCAATGCGTTCATGAGTATTTTTTCAATGCTTTAGATTGATCCGCCCACAAGGACATGGATGGATATTTTGAATTCCAACTTCTGGTACAAGTATGACTTTATCGCGAAGGTGGATCTGGACAGAATCTTGAGCCGTTTTTTCCAACCTTAACACAAGCTGACAGCGTTGGAACGCAACGACGTTTTGCGGTGAAATATGTCTCCGAGTCTCCGATGCCGAGCCAGGTGGATCCAGATGCCATTCTCTTTCCTGATCGTTTGCGAGTGCATGTGCAATCACATCTTGGCCAGCTTCTTGAGCTCAGAGGATAGGACGGATAGGATTCCTAACTCTCCAAGGGTCTTTCTTCAGATTCTTCAGATGCTTTTGTAGAGTATTTTGATGTATTTTGTATATTTTTGTATCATCTGTTTTCATATTTGTCTTTTCTCGACAAGTTTTCTGACAAGTCCGACAAACGATGACTCTCGGACGAAGTGACCTCCAAAGCTCGGTTGTAGCTTCACGGCTGCGGAAGCTTTTTCTCCGAGCAATTCGCAGGCTCTTTTTCTCCTAAACTCTGGACTTTGTCAAAGGAAACTGCTTCTTCCTAAGACTATTTTGGACTGTTGAAGGAAAGAATCGGACAGTTTAGCAGGAACTATTTAGAATGAATGTATGGGTGATGTGACGTATATGCTCAAGACTCGGGAGAAATGCTTGGAGATGCTTTGACTGCCTTCAGAGAACTGTCCTGCTAAGGAATGTATTCTTCCTGAACTGCGCGGTTCATGCACCCGCAATGTATGGAGCAGTAGAGGCCATCGGGCCATCGGGCCATCGACTTGAGATTGAGATTTTGTAGATTTGTCGTTGGTTCGGTTGGTTCGCGGCTTGGCCTCTCAAAGGTCTTCTCCAAATCTTCCATGGGAGCATACCAAGCTTCACATGGACGCTGCGAGCAGTCACTTCCTTTCTGGCAGTGGGGAGAAGACAGGCAGGGTCAATTTTGCCAATGTGAGTTTCATCAGAGTTTTCTGCCAGCCAGGTTCATGCAAGAGTGCCTGAAGATGTTGGGTGTGACCTGGCGGGAAGCAAGGGGAAGATATCAAAAAAGTTCAGTTGAAACCGAACCAGCAAGCATTCTCTTAAGGACATGTTGCAAGAGGACAACTGTTGGTCATTAGTTTTGTCTTGAAGTGTAGATTAGCATTTGAAATATTCCTGGCATTTTCTGTAGCCCCAGAGTCAATGGCAAAGCGTGGCCGAACACTTTGGCTTGGCCTTTGCGAGGTGGCTCCCGTCCCTGACTACACCAATAACATCCGAGACGCACGCTGTTGGGGATCGGACTGTGGGAACAAGGGCGCCGTTGCATTCCATCCGTTGCTCGGAAGGTTCAGATGTGTCAGTGTGGCGCGTGGCGTCACTGTAAACGTGGCATCGATGGCTCAGGTTCAAAGCCGTCAACAGCTGGTATCGTTGCTATCTTGCCTCGGCTTAGTGACTTAGTGACGCGATTCGGTAGATGGCCATCCAAAGATGAGGGCAGAAACGAGTACACTGGTCACAGCCAAATGTTTTCTAAGCTCAACGGGAAAATCGACTCAATGGACCTTTGCATTGCTGTTGTAAAAAGAAGTCCATCAGATATCAACTGTCTGTGGATGTTGTTAACTTGTCGTTGATTTTTAATGGTCTTTGTCAAAACATCAAAGAGACTTGGATTAGTCGGATTCACGTAGCAACGCAGGATCCATGTGTGAACCATGGCAAAAACCAGGCTGGAAGGTCAAAGACCTTTCAGCCTTACAAGTTAGAAGTTATCTCGCGAAAAATCTAGTTTGCACACCGTAAATTTGGTCAAACATCGGCCTGGTGGCAATTTCGGCCAAATTTTGGTGCGACCTGAAACCATAGTATGCCGCGCCAGCCTCAAAGAGGTTTGCCCGTGTTGGCAGACAGCAGCTGTTGCTGTTTCCCGCATTGGGTTGGATGCGTGCTCAAAACGCTCGGCAGAAGGATCGGCGTTCTGTGTTGCAAATTCCATCACGAATTGACCGATAAGTCATTTGTTTGGTCGATTCAGAGGTCAACTCGAATTCATGTCTGCGAAACATGCCATGATCCTCTCCATAACTTCATTGGAATCTGAAGTGTCGGCCCTAGCCAGGAATGCCTGGCAGCCAGAACGTCACAAGACCAGTTTCTGAACTGAGAAATTATATAAAATTGTGACATCGCAGTCATTTAAGTGATTTGGATGACAGAAACTTGTAGCAAGTACTTCTGCTTTTCTGCTTTTGCTCAGGTTTTGAAATGTTTTTAGTGCTTTTAGTCTTGGCTCGTACAAAGCAGTCGTGGTCTTTACGAAGCATCTGAACCCTCAGATTCATTCAGATTTATCCGTTTCCCAATCTTCATGCACCATGGGTGGTGTGTGCACGAGCCAATTGGAGTGACTTGCCTGCACTGATCAATCAGGTTGTATTTGTAGATTAAGTATGATTAAGTTGCATTTCAATCATCAGTATTGCAAGCTGAGGTATTTTGATGGAGCAGTGGGATCCCTTTTCGTATTCTCCGAATGTATTTTCTGACTGCGGAAAGTGCTCGGATCCGATGTGCGGATATCCTCGAAATCCCTTCAAGGTCACCTTGGCCTCGAAGCGCTCAGCATTCTCACAATGCCTACAGAAGGAGCGAAACATCCGAAACATCCGAAACATCCGAAACCGAAAAACCAACGGATTCGCTGCGCAAACCAATAAACCAGGCCTCGGGTTTGCGCTTCGTAACATCTGGGTGTGTTCCTCAGATCCTTACAGAATTAAAAATATTTAAAAATCAGTCTGCTTGAGGTTGCCGAACCATCGCGTTTCCTCCAATCTGATCGCTGCCCACGCGTCGAGACACTCAGCCTTCAGAGTCGGATGTTCAGTTTTAGTTGTCAGACGGACCTTGCCAAACAAGCAGTGCGCCTCCAAGATTTGAGCAAACACGACGTGAATCTGCAGCTGATTTTCAAGTCCAACTGAGTCCAACTGCTGGTCAGTGCACGTCAGGGACATAAGTTGAAATGCAGGCAAGCTTTCCAGAGGAACAGACAAACAGCAAAAAATGACAAGCACATGCTCTGGTAGATTGATTTCTTACCTTCTGCTTTGATGGCACTATGACTGTCTATCAAACGATGCAAGCCTCTTTGAGCACTGACAAAGTCAGAGATTTCCATAGCAGTGATGCAACATATGAACTTTATTCTTAGATCTCTTGGAATGGCAACCAATGCCTGTGCCAGTTCAATGATCCGGCAGAGCCGCTGGGTCATTAGTTCCTGGACCTGCATGTGGATTGACTCATCAACCAATTTCTTTAAACATCCAAGGACCAAACAAGTATATCAGTACATCCGTATATCCCCAAAAACACGCTGCATGGTGAAGATATAGCCGATCATCGATAAACGTCGATGAACAGCGGCCTGAAGTCACTTTTTTTCTTCCACCTCCTCGCATGCACTCAGAATGGACTTCTGGAGGTTGGCGGTTTTCCGGCACTGAGGTTTCTTTGCGCTCACCCTGACACTTTCCTTTCTGCTGATTTTGGAGCGTCAGATTCGTGAACATTTGGCCTTCAGAGAACATCCACTGCTGCTGGCCATGAACGGACGAACATGAGGTCTATGCATGTCTATGCCATATTTAATCCAGATTACTGTATGTTGGCATATTGATGCATCATTGCGTATTCGCTGTGGAAAAAGCATGGAAATGCAACTTCTGATTTGTGCCCGCTCCGCCGGAACCAGGTTTCGGGAACTTGTAGTCAAGGTTCCGAATCCTCGATATGTGTGGTTTGCCTGGAACTTGGCGGATCGGAACAACTACATGCACTGGCTCTTCAAAAAGGCGAGACGGAAAAAGGCTTTGCCAAGTTCCAAATAGAAAAGTTAAGGTGAGGGAGAGATTGCAGCTGGAATGATGGAATGAAATGAATGGCAAGCCAAAACTACTATATACAGATGATGAGACTGCTTCAAACACTCGAGCCGTTCGAGACGATTTCAACGAACAAGGCATAGCACGTCACAGGATAAGGGGACTGGGACACCCAATCTTTTTTCACACAGGGGTATAAGGACTTGATAGATTTATAAGTTATAGCCTTGAGATTGAATTCTTATCCACATATCATACAATGATAAAATGGTTCATTCGGAAACAAAGTGACACCAAAGGAAGCTATAAAACAGAAGGATAAATTCAATCCAAGCAACCAGAACACAGCTATACCCTGAAATAGAAAGAGGCAACCAAACAAAGATATTTAGTAGTTGACACTTGCCTCCAGCCATGCCGCAAGTCGTTGTAGCAGTAGCAACAGTGGTAGCAGTAGCGGAAGTACTAATACTTTTTCTTTTTCTTCTTCTCGTTTTACAGTAAAAGTATAAACAATATTTCACACACACAGACACAGACGATATAACTGCTGCTGATCATAACATGGCGAAGAATCGAGGGCACAGGGAAATCTCCATATCTATTTAAGTTTGGATAGTGTAAAGTTCAATGGAAACGCCAATAGTATGTACTTGGGAGAAGCGATGGTGAAATTGCATTGTTGGAAAATGCAGCAGCAGACCAACAATCTGTGTCGCTTCACTTGGGAAAACAAATTGCTTTTGCCTACTGCTTCGCTCGCCATAGTATTCGAGGTTCAAGCAACAGTATAACAAAGTTTAATTTCACATAGTTGGTTGATAGACAGTGGCTATGGACTCGTATCCGGAGAGCTCGTGGCTTGAATAAAGTTAAATTCTATAGGTGTATCAATGGTGCTGATGATACTTCCAGTAAAAAATGTGTAATAAACTTCTTATTATAACAGCTCAAGCATACAAAGAACAGGATGGAGCGGGAAAAAGAAGAACTAGTAGGTGAAATGATATAGACACTGAAGGGTTGCTTAAACAGATAAATAGCATGTGCAATGGATGTGGAATGGGTTTTACCTTGCAAATGGCGACCGGCACAATTCATTGTATTCGTACAACAACCCCTATAAAATGACATGTGCCGTACCAAAGCAGGTTGTATTACTTGCTGTCGCCGGTGTGATTCTAGAGAAAGGAACAGGCGGGAAAAACAGCTGTAAAGTTGGAAAGACATAATATGTCCGCAAATGTATATAATTTGCAAACTATATCAAATTGCTTGTGGTGGTTCTTATAAATGCTACATTGGGAGCACTTGCGACAAGGCTTTCGGCAACATACCACTAGGATCCTTCAGATGTCTCAAGGGAGAAGCAGAATAGACAACATTCAAGTTTTGAAGAACTTGGAACGCAAAATAGTAGAATAATATAACATCTTGAAATGGTCCTGGCAATAAAGAAGATGAACATCTAGAACAAGAAGGTTTTCGCATCAGAACTCTTGTATCAGAAAAACATCAACAATTTGCTAAATGGTAAAAATGCAGGCAACAATGACAGAACAGTTTTCAGAACTTTATGCTGCTACATATTGCCAGAGGACCTTTGCAAAGAAAAAACAAATAAAAGTTGCGAGCGTAGAAGGCAACACAGTTGTTCATCCAGAACGCAACGTAGAAAAACCAGCAAGTAAAATTAACTGAAAGACAAAGGAAGACATTGAATGATCTACACCTTGCCGAAGCTTTAGGAACAATATTGTTCTGCAGGCATGATAATATCTGATTGGTGCAAGTGTCAATATTCCAAAAACTGCACCGCTTACCCTGCTTCCCATTACACGAATCGCCCTCAAAAACTTCAGCAAAAGACTCAGGGTTTGATTGGTTGGAAGATAGGCAGGCCTATCCAGACTGTTAGACACTGCACCGAAGAGTGGCAGAAATGAGAACGTGTGTCTGTTCTGTACCACGAGGGCACCAATTACGCTGTGATGCGAGTCAATGTCTTTGGCGTTCCCTACTTCTTTGAATGGATCCATTTTCAATCATTTTCATGGATTGGAATTTATGAGAATACTTCTTGACAGTCAGATTTAGCCAACTGCAAAATCCAGAGGACTCCGACACATTCAAGAAAGATTGAAGAAACTCGCCTAAGAACCTTCGAGCCTTGACATTCTTCACAGTTTTCATCTTCATGCAGGAGGAGACCCCGTACCCCGTGGGCCATTTTGGCCAGGATGCTCTGAGAGTAAATGCTTCGTGGCAGGTTCGATCAAGGGAGTTTTGAGAGGAAACAGGGTGTTGTTGAATTGTAATTTGGAAGTGCTCCTGTTAATCCTTTCAATCTTGATGTAGCTATGAACAATTGTTGAAATTCAAAAAAGCGACACGCGTTCAACATGCAACCATGCTTTACACACCCACAAGTGGTCACTTTCCTTTCGCAGAGGAGCTCTGCCATATGGATTCCGATCAGGACCGTCGTGGGGTCTAAGTTCGCTGTGTTTCACATCTTTCTCTGCAAAAGGGCATGAATTTCCTAAGCTCAAGGATGGCCTCAGTAATGGTGTAGAGCTGGGAGACCCATGCTGCCGTTGGGAACCTGGAGAGTTGGCTTGGGGCGACTTTGAGATCAAGCACAATTTGGAATACAGGCAGACACGAGACACGACGAGACACGACGAGACACGACGAGACACGACGAGACATGAGACATGAGACATGACGACATGACAGATTTGGCCACAGCACAAAATTCTGATGTCAGGCGTTGGGCTATTTCTCATCCATCCCATCCAACTCGGAGGCCTTGATCTGAATCGCTGAATCGATTGTCTTAACACAAAGATAATTCAAGATATATGAGTTAAAGTGAGATGGATGGCGGATGCCGTGCAGGAACAGGAAGACTCACTCCTTCCCCGAATCTTGTGAGGAGGCAAGTTTCAGCTGGCAGTCGAGTCAAGATGAGTCAAGCGGTGAAGAACTCATTGGATCCGTTGTAATCCCGCTGTCAGGAGTACAATGCAGAGCAGTACCACCGTATTTTCAACGAATTCTACTTCGGCCGTTTGAATGATGCGAGCCCTCTACGCAATGTGGGACAAACAAGCTTATGCATTTGTTGGAAAGACCAAACGGTGAAAACACATTGGCAACATGTTTTTCAAACAAAAATCGGTGTGCGAATTCGTGTGTAAATTGATTTAAATTGAACATACTGAAACTGAAACGCATGTCTTTCTGAACACTTTGGACTTTAGACTATATTTTTTGATGATATGTTCGAATTTTGAATTGTAGAACTTCCGACATCACTCTCGTTTCTTCACTTCCGAGCACTAAGGGAGAAAGATGTGCCATGGAGCGTGCAAAAGATTGCCAAGATGGGAGCATTCGCTTTCATGACCGGGATCTGCAGAAATGTATCACTCTTTCGGAAGCATTTTGAGGGCCAATTTTCATTTCTCTCCAAGACCCAGAAGCACATGGAATGTCGGTGCCAGGATGATTCAGCTGACCCTCTGGGTTGCGTTTGCTGGTCTCGGGGATGATCTTTTCCGGCGGAAGTCACCCCTCTCACCAGGTTGGGCTTCCGAGTTTCGTTGTTTCATTGTTGTGTTTGATTGTTTTATCGCATCCAAACTTTCAAAACTTCAGCTTGGAAGCTTCAGCTCAAGTCGAGCGACTCAGGTCTTCGAGGGCTTCTCATCATTTGCAGCTTCTTTTACATGGAGCTTTGCCTCGTGTTATCTTCTGTTATCTTGTCATGCTCGTTCAATCTTGTTTTTAACAATTCAGCAAATTGAATGGAAATGTGAAAGGTCTGTTGTTTTCCAAAAGTAAAACCATGTTGGTTTTGGATGAGGACATGACCTCTGGTGTAATTCACTTGATCCTGGACCATGCACCAGTATTTCTACCGGTCCTTGGAGGTGCACGCAGTCGACAGATGTCGAATTCGTCAAATTCCGGCCGGATCGACCGTCGGCTGATGTTGACGAGGCCTGTCTGGTGGCTTCCGATACCACCATGAAGATCCCACGGCCATTTGTCGCATCAGCTGGTTCGAGTATGCTTCACACATCCATTTGCTGGCTGTTGTAGTGTTGCGCCTCAGCTGCAACTGTATCAACTGCCTGTTGTCCTGTTGAGAGTTATCTGTCAGACTTGTGAGGTTTGAACTCCGATTGGCCCCACATTCACGTGGCCTACGTTTTTTTTGGGTGTGGGGACTGGCCACCTGGCAACACTTCAAACTGTTCTGTTTGGGAAGCACATGGCAATGTCATGCAGTGACATGCGACAACATGCGACAACATGCGACAACATGCGACTTGGTCTTGACTTAGTCAGGTTTGGAGCCATATGTTCCAGACAGCACATCGCTGGGCACACTTTCCACCTGAAGAGCTCTCGTGGTGGAAAACGGCTCTGCAGAATATGCTGATCTTAAACCATGAACGTCAAGACCTGAGATTCAAAGTCTGAAATCTACAAAACTCAGATTTTTTGGGATACTCTGGATACTCGGGATCCTCCCATCACTGAAGGCTTTGCCTTTCAAATGGACATGGTGACATGATCATATAATCTTACATGACATTTATCGACACATGATTCATGAAGGTATATGAAAGTGCCCCACACCCTGAATCTCCAAACATGTACTGTATCAAAAATCGTGCACAGAGATTCTACAGGCCACATGCAGCATCATCAAGACTTCCAGAAACAATTTACAATCTTGCGCCTCGGTCAACCATTTGGATCCGATATGATTCCCAGGGGAGTGTTTCGCTTCAAGCATCTTCAAGCTCCAAATTTGTTTGGCTCTGGAAATTTCATGTAAAAATCTGAGGTCTGGACACGCAGATCTGATTTTGGATCCTTTGGCAAAGCTCGTACCGTCTTGGCACTATGACTATTGGTGCGTGTTACACGTCAAGCAAGTCGTTTTTGCGGACCACCAAAAGTCGAAACTTTTCGCCGGAGAAATCATGGTTTGCCCAGTTCTGTTCGCCCCTTTGAAAGCCGTTGAGGTTCGCAGTTCTGTGGTTCTTCTTCCCTGTGTTCTTGGATCTATGGCTTATCTGCCGCAATACTCCCACCGGGAGCCGAGCATCAAGCTGGGTTTCTGGAAAGGTCGCAGACAAAGTTTAGAGGCAAAGCCTCAACTGATCAAATCCGAAAATCATGTTGCCGCTTGTGATCCCTTAGAAACTTCAACAAGATGTTGACAAAGGGAAGAATTCGTCAGAATGGAAGTCATATGGACGTTCCTTGATCCTTATCGCGTCCTGTATATCACGATTGCAAGTTTTGTCTTTGATTGAAGCTTCAAACAGAACGTCTGTTTTTTAAAAAACAGTCTATTATTGATTCTTTTATGATTTTGATTCATCTTTCTCAGCCAAATGTTGCATCGTTGGAGCTGTCAGTCAAGACGTCTCGGGGTCTCTTTGTGCTCGGAATGACCCATCTTCTGCACGTGTTTGCACAACGTCTCAACCAAAACCAGATCTTAGAAGATTTATAGTACTATATCACTATATCTGAGTTTATCTTAAACATGAAAGAAATATAGAGAAATGAACGGAAAATGTTTGAGAATTCTCGGCAATTCGGCAATTCAGGCCTGGTCGCGGAGTTGATGTTGCAGTCAGGGCGCCTTAGAGATGCGAGTGAAGAAAATGTGAAGAAATGTAAAGAAGTTCGATGTTTCAGATGTTTTTAATTCGTTTGAATTTGATTCGAATTGCCAGTGAGTTTTCGCCAAAACTGCCAGAAGTGTTGGCAGTTCTGCCATTTGTAGCCTGGCCAGACTGAACAAGCAAAAACCCACTTGCATAGCATTGCTTGAGGTTCTCGGTGGAGGGCCAGTGTGGAGCCTAGTGGCAACTGCAAAACTGCTTGCAAGAATCAAAGGAACCTTGACCCCCTAGCCAGCATTTTTGAATCCAGTTCTTGAGAACACAGCTCCGAAAAGTTAAGATGCTGATAGTACGAAATGAAACTGCAGGTTGTGGTGGAAGCCATGCAGTACCTCAATATATCTCATTTTGATTTGGGCGCCAGGGGAGATGATTTTTCATGACACAAAATTTGGACGCTATGCCCGCAGAAAATTGCTAATCAGCTACTTGCATAGCATGTTGGCCTTTGTCAAGGCATCTACCATTTCTGAGAATCTCAGAAAAAGTAGACAGTACCCAACAACAAAAACGGTCAAATGTTTGCAACAAGTGAAAGAAATCTTCACTTGTTTTTCATTTCCCCTTGCAAGACTGTACGTGTCGACAAAGATGATAGGTCGTGATACAGTCAGTCTGAAGATTCTAATTAGAGAATTGAAATGGATCAACAGGAACTATGTTTGGGGAACACTCAAAAAGATCTGGGTGGGTAAGATCTTTGGTGAGAGCCATGTAGTCCATCGATTGCTTTGATCATTATAGTTCTTTGTATCATCATTTGTAAAGTTTTTGAGTTGTTAGGGCAAAATCGTCGAATCGTCGACCAACTATTCTGCGCCAGTACAGCACAGGAGGCAACGAGAGAAGGCACCATGTGAAACGGGCATGTTTACCCAGGCTGGCTTACTCTTTGCCTTGAAGTTGCTTGAACTTGGCAGTTGACTCAGCTTTGACTGCATTTCTTGACACTTTGTACATCTTTGTACTTTGTGCGGAGCTTGTGTTCATTTTGGGTTCAGAGCTACTGTCCAGGTGGCCGCAATGTGTCCATCACGGTGTACGACCGGAAGCTTGAGGCGCCTGTGACGATTTTCCTGAATTTCCACACCATCGGAGCTCATTTCCGTGCACAGGCCGGCGTTGTTACTCAACAGGACGACACAGTGCGACTGCACTTTCAAAAGAGAGGGACCCAACACTAAATGTCTAAAGCAGACATGTTGCACTGTGAACATGTTGCACTGATTGAAGCCAGACTGGACCTGTAAGCAAAGGGAACTATGTATGTATAGGTGTGTGCTGTATGCATCTCATCATGCAAATCACATAAAACGGGTCGAGTGACGGGTGACAACAGTATTGACAAAGCATTGTGTTTGAATTTTGCACTCAATTCGCTTCAAGCTGTTTTCACTGGCGTTTAGGGCTCCCAAGGTCCCAGAAAGGGTTTCTGCCGACATTTTTGAAAGGCTTCTGAATTCAAAGGTGTACCAAACTGACCGCGGTGACTAGATCCAGAAAATTACTTAAACCATTTAAACCGTCCTCGATTTGCATGCAGGACCATCGAGTTTTTGTGGTGCCTGACCAGCAACTTGAGGCCTTCAGCTCGAAGGCCGTGAGGGCAACAGTGCCAAAGTGAATGAACAGATCACTTGACATTCTGCCAAAGTGTTTTCTCAACTGGACAGGATGACATAGGAAATCATAGGAATGTTCATGCATTTAACAAGTATTTAAGATTCAAAGCATACAGCGCGTGCTCCAAGCTCACGGCGAGCCATTTGGATCATAGCACACATTTCCATGAAATCATTCCATTTATTGCGTCGGTGGACACGCTTCTCGTTGACCATGGACGTGCATTTGCTGGAAGCACATGAGGTTGTGGCCATGTTGAAAGCAGGCAAGGTTTCGCCCTTGGAACTTATTGATATCGTGGAACAACGAATCAATGCGACAGAAGCTTTGGTCCATGCGACACCCATCACCTGCTTTGATCGAGCCAGAGAAAAGGCACGACAATTGGATACTTCAGCCTCTGGGAACCGGGGATTCTTATATGGTTTGCCAGTTTTGGTGAAGGAGTGTCTGAGCGAAACCTAGGAAGGGAATGGAAGGGAGGTTTCCGGCAAGAGTTGGGGGTGTATGATGATGGTAGATTGTTGTTTGTTGTTTGCAAGTTCCCTCTGGTTTAGCCTCAACACACACACAAAGTTTGAATGGTTGGTGCAGTTGGTGCAGCTTTTTAAATGTACAATGATGGCAAAAGGCGCTTGCTAACACCCCTTCTGCGTCGCTTGCTTCTCCGGGGTGGATAGAGCCATGTTGATTGCAGGACACTCATGCAGTAGAAGGGGTCAGGTTCACCGAGGGCTCGCTCTTGCATGCTGACCGCATTGCTGAAGAGAATGCCCCGCTAGTAGCACAGCTGGAATCAAAGGGAGCCATCATTGTCGGGAAGACCAACGTCCCAGAATTTTGCGCAGGTCACGGCAGATGCTGCATTTTGAGTATAGCACTCAACAATTCACTTGAGCATGGATTCAGTGGGCCAAGTTTGCTTGCTCTTTGCCCTTTTTAAATTTCAGAAAGGCCGGCGGCCAGATAGATTGCAAAATTGAACAACTTGGCCCAGAATTAAACAATATCTCGGAATGAATCTTAGGTGGCTTTGGCAGTGAAATGCCGAGTTCAAGAGCCTCCCTGCAAGGTTCACAGTCCTTCAACTGCATTTTTCCTACTACCGTTTCCCCATGGGATACTCGTACCACAGCTGGTGGCAGCAGTGGTGGTTCAGCTGCAGCACTTGCAAGTTTTCAATGTTGGCTAGCCAGTGGCACTGATATGGGTGGTTCTGTTCGAACTCCTGCAGCCTTTTGTGGTACTGTGGGCTTTCGGGTCTCGCCTGGGCGGACTCCGACAGCAACGTTTGGGCCTCTACTGGGGTTGCATTCGATTAGTGGTCCGATGGCACGCAGTGTCAGGGATGTAGCACTATTCTTGGATGCCTTGGAATCGAGTGAGGGCTGGGCCATAGAACCTCACAGTCCAAGATGCTGGGACGTGAATTTCAACACAAGAAGTGGAGTTCTTGAAAGTTTTAAAGTCTTGTTAATTTTGTACCCATTTGCGACACAGTCATATACAGTCTGTGTTTTGCTAGCTCCAAAAGAATGTTTCTTCGAAAACCTTCTTGTGGTCATGAGGTGAAGAGACCTTCGAAGCTGCTGCCATTCAGGGTGCGGAACAGGGGATTGAAGGCCAGAAATGTCCAATTTTTTTCAGGGCGGATGTGTGTTTTTAAAACATTTGAAGATTGCTTGTGGAACATAGATTTTCGAAATCCATTTGAAGGTCTGGGCTTGAAGATCGGCTTTTCCACGGTGGGATGTAAATATTCTGCAGAGGTGGAGGAATTGTGCCGAAAGGCAGCGCAGCAATTGAACAACAAACGGGATGTCCTTGAAGTTGGCGAGGAGATTGGTTTTCTAGGAGAGATGTTTTTCATGGTTTTTGTATGTTCTTGTTCTTGAGTTTGTTTTTTTTTCAAGATTGAAGTCTTCTGAAGTTCCATCATCTTTCATTTTGAAGCAGGACAGGGTAGATTTTGAGATGGCAAGGCGTACCTTTAGTGCCTTACGTGCAGAGCAATTTGCCCAAAATCTGGGGGAGAAACTGCGGGATCCTGCGCTGGCTGCCTTGGTGAAGCCTGAAATCCAATGGATGCTCGAAACAAAGATTTGAGAAGTGGACACAGAAAAACAGAACAGTTGGAAGAAATAACGAAATAAGAACAGAAAGAAAGAAGTAACGCAGTGATTTCAGTGATTTCAGTGATTTCACGTTTTCGATTGCAAGCCAGGAATGTTTCGCAAGGACAACGTCCCGACATCCATCTCCGTGCAGAGGAGGCGCGTGGCGAGCTTCGCCAGCTCCATTCACAGATCCAGGAGCACTTGAGAAATTCAAGAAATTGTTCACCAGCATTCCAGACATTTCATTTGCGTCATTTATCGGAGAAATCGATAAATTGATTGATTGAAAACTTGATGTAGCATTGACCCAGAGCGAAAATAAATAGATTAATTGATAAATCAAATACCCATAGCAAAGGACTCAAAACTTGAAGCATTGAACGATGCACCGATAGCTCGATGAACCCCTGAAGGGGTCAAATTGCATCTGACATCACCATCCCTTTTGATTAGCCTTGTATGGCAAGTCCATTTTTCCCATTTTCATGCCCTTTGAGGAGATGTTTAAATCTGTAGATATCCTTTGTGTACCTGCTTCGCTGGACGCGGCCTTTGATGCTGAAGTTCGCTACCCAACGAAGCAGATCGATCAAACCTTCTCTGATTATCTTGGCTGGATGACGCCTGCATCCACTGTGACGATGTTTCTTGGATTGATGCTTAGGTTTAGCAAACTTTAGCAACATGTCAGAATGTCCAAATTGAAGCGTTTGCTTTCTGGACATCTCGAAATGTTCAACAAAAGCTTTCTGGACTTGTCTTGCAAAGGTTCTTGTGTCCAGCTTTAGTGCTGCCCTGTGGTTTCCTCAAGGCAAGGGTGCAAGGGTTGGGCTGGGGGCTGATTGCTGCAAGTGCAGCTTGACACAAGCGATGAGCCATGGGACGCAAATATGGTCGGAGTGAAAGCAATTTATCTAAAATCTAAAATCAAAACAACTTTGAGGCCATCTTGATGTGAATTCTTAAAAGAACACAAGAGTATGTTGAAGTATGCAGACAATTGCATTTGGAAATAGATGGAAATAGATGGAAGTAGATGGAAGTAGATGGAAATAGATCAGATATTTTGGATAGATTTTGATGGTGAGATTGTCTCTGAGACTGGTGAGACTGGTGAGACTCGTAGTTTTCATGATGTTTTCGCGAGGACGGTCGGCCGGTGGGGCTTCAAGTCCTGGCCGCCTATGGTGGCGACGCCATGGTGCTGCGTGCCGCCGCGGCCTTGGAGCGACATTTGGAGCTGCCCAAGGGCATCGCTTCACCGCGCCGTGGCACCTGCGAGCTCCGAACGGAGGGGCCCAGGAGCTCCAAAAAATGATGCTGATGAAATTGTGAAATGATGTGCAAGAATTTCATGAGGCACATCGACCTCAACATGATATTATGATATTCATATAATTTACAATATATGATATATATGTTCATACGAAGCTTCTGTGTTGAAGCAGCATGGAACTATCTTGTTGCGGAATGGGCCTTGGGCAGCTCTTAGATTTCGCATGAAATGCAGGAGACAATTTGGAGACAATCTAAAGATTCTAAATGCATAGGCAAGTGATTGCAATTTGTGTGATGAGCCCATGTTGTTCTTACATTCGAATGCAGCAACCTTTGTACACACTTCCAAACGCAGCAATATGATGCAACGTGTAGTGTGAGAAAACCACATAGATTTGAATATACATAGCATATCATATCATAAACATCTGAAGCAAAATCTCAACTTGCAGAAATGCATTTTTTCAAAGAAATATAAAATCAAAGAGACTAAAATTCCTTCAGTCTTGAATACTTTGCCCTAAATTCCACACCCACACACATGTTAGAGTTTCAAAGGTGTGGTCTTGTCTAAAAATTTAGCTTGCTAGAAGTGAAAAAGATAAAGTGTAAGTGAAAAAATGCCTTTTGCACTTAATTCTGCTCAAAAAACTGGAAACAGAAAAAGCCACTAACCCTTGGTTTAATCGCCCCCTAAGGTAGCCCCCGTCTGGGTACTCCCTTCGTTTTGACCTTAGATATATGATATATGATACATGAGTGAACATGTACACAGAGACCAGGAACATGACTTGCAAAACAGGTTGGGCCTAAGGCCCAAATATAAGCAAATTTCATCCAGTTGTGCTGCGTTGCGCCACTTTTTCAGGACAGCAGAGGAAGCGGCCAAGCACCATGGCATTTGTGAATAGCGTGCTGTGTCCAAAGGCTGAGGTTGGCTTTGCTCTCCCACATGGTGACTGGCCGTGCCTCATTTTTCACTGCAATGACATGGATGCAATGCCAACAGGGTGGTGCATCCAAAGTGGGCGCGTTGTGCGTCTTTCAATGCCCGCCCCAAGAAAAGACAGAAAAGGCTTGGCTTGGCCTCATCCCCTCATGTCCCATTTTGACTTTCAAAACAAAAGCTGCATGGAAATGAAACGATTGTGTCAGGACCCCATGTGATCACACATGCACCCTTCCAAGAAGCACTCAAAAGTGGAAACCACTCTTTTTGGTTTGTAGCTTTTGTCAAACATGTGTACACTCACGGAAAATCACAGCGCACCACTATACTTTCATTTTTGGGTAGTCATGAGTGGCTGGTCCTCGGTTCATTTTTGACATGTCCATGTTTACGTTGAGCACTTCCTTGAAAGTCAGCGGTGGCAGGCCTGTTTTGGGCTCGGTTTGCAAACCCTTTCAGGTTCATCTGCGGGATGCTCAGTGAGAGCTGTCAAGACGAATGCCAATTAGATCCATCGAAAACAGTCTGCCTGTCAACACCAATGCAGAAATGGAACACGGAGATCAAAACTGTTCAAAGATGGAGTACACCAGGTCATGCAACTTTGATTTTTTCTAGAGTACAGGTAGTACAGGTCAATATAGAAGGGGCTAAAGCCCTCTGCCGCCGACCCCTCCACAGGTTTGCGGACGACCTCCCAGTCTTTGTCCACGCCGTGGTTTTGCCACGCTTTTAGCGGTTTCGAAGCTGCCCTTTCGGCAGCGTGTGTAGGGGTTGCGAAGGCAGCGTTTTTGGCTTGCCAAAGACTGGGAGGTCGTCCGCAAACGCTGCGTATAGGTGCTCGTCGGCAACGGATGCGAGAAAGCTAAACACCAATTAAATCTAAGCTCAGGTGAGCCAAAAACGCTGCGTTCGCGAAGGGGCACCTTCGAAACCGCTAGGTAACGGCCCCGTGAAACCTCGTTGGGCATGCGTCCGAACAGAAACACGAGCTTCGAAACACCAGCCCGTAAAAGCAACCGACCAGCATGCAGGGGGATACATGAATGGATTGATATAGAAAAGGCAGTGGGTGGACATGGCATGAAGGCTCGGTACAACGCATGGGTCATGCTTTAGCATTTGTTTTGTCCGCTTCGGCCTTGGTTAGCTTGGCCTATAGCCGTGCCCTGGTTGGACGGGCCACGAAACACGAAAGATAGACACAATGTCTATGCCGCGGAAGAGAACGAGGACAAAGTCTCGGCTTGAAAAACCTCCGGTACTTCCCAGGCGCCTTCCCCTCGAGCTTGGCGAGGGGTCGGAGGCTATTCATGGTATTCTTGGTATCTCATAGTTGTTTTGTGGCAAGTCTATGAAAGCAAAGTGACTCTAGTGCTTCTATGTGTTCCACGCGGAGAAGGTGAAATTTAAGTTCATTCAGGTTACAAGTTGTTTCCGCATGTCCGCTTGGAACCAAGGTTGTGCCAGGTGCTCTGTGGAGTCGATGCGGGATTGCTTTGAGATGCTTCAAATCTCAGACGAACATTTCAGATTAAAGGATTTTTTTCATCCGCTTCTACTGCCTCGCACATCCAGTCTTTACCTTTTCTATCCATTTCCATTTGAGTTGCACGTGCAGGTGCTCGTTGCTTTTCCATGGCAAGCCTGCAGGAGGGAAGTTCGTTTGGGCCTGCAAACGGGGAGACAAAGTAGCTGGTGGACCGACATTCAAAAGATGGTGGAAGGCGAAAGGTTTGAGTAGAAGCTGGCGATTCTTGAGAGTGAGAGCTTAATAGACTTTTTCAATGAATTGGTGGGTTTGCACCTCGTGTTTTTATCCTCGGAGTAGCTTTCCTTAAGGTTGATGTGTTTGTTTGCATGTCTCAGCATTTCACTCCTCCATTCCTACAAACACACGCATGTCCACATGGAATTCATGGAGAGTCAGGCATGTAAACCTGGACTGAAAGAGATGCAGAGGTACAGGCTTCGATAAGTTAGACATAATTTGATCTACATCAAAGACTCAAAGAGCAAGTCGAAAAGGAATTCCCGATGATTTCCTGAAAGTTAAGCCTTTTATAAGGAAAAGAACAACATACAAAGAAACACAACCACAGATACAAATAGAAAGAGTAAAAAAACATAAAAAGACTTAAAGAGACGACAAACAAAATTTGAAATCTCCGATGATTTTTCGATGAGCATGGGGTCTCCGATGGACCTCCTCCGACTCGTGCGACCGCTCCACCTTGGCTGCGCTGCGGTGCTGTTGGCCCTGAGACTAAGTTTGCGGCGAAGACGTGGCGCGCTGCGTGGCAAAAACATTTTGGCACCTTGACTTCCTGACAGCGACACGGAAACAGCAAAACATGGAACGGGATGGTGAAGAATTCAGAAAATATCTATAAGACAAAGGTCTTTTATTGCGTTTAGATGAAATGATGCATGAATGATCTATGAATGATGCATGTATCATATTGCTTCATCATGTATCACGTTTGAAGAGATTCAAAGTTTAGATTCAGATGAATCGATTTCTGCAATCATCTGAGATCACCGGCGCTAGTCATGGTATCGGAAGGGCCTTAGCTTTGCAAGCTGCTCAGCTTGGTGCTGCAGAGCTCATCCTGGTGGGGTCCATAGACGATGTTTTTGTATGACATATTACATTTATAATCATTTATATCATACATATAATTGATTGACATTTTTTAGTATGTATGATGTATGATATAATTATGCGTTCAAAAGTACTTAAACATATTTATTAAGCATTTGAACATTTCTATAAAGATCTTGGTGAATTTTGTTGAAACTCAATTTCAATGTAGCATTTATGCATGTATAATGTATGCTTGATTCTGAATTGTGCAGACATTGGAAGTGTTTTTCAAATCCCACAGAATGTCAGGGTGAGAAGATTTGGAAGCATCGCATTATAGTCTCAGCACTCTTGCTCAGTTCAGGTGATGAATTGAATGTACTTGCGTTTCTTGTGAATCTGTAAACGGCTGCAGTGAATCTACTCTCCAACCGACACAGTCTTTCACTATTCATTCACCCCTTCCCGGCACAGGTAGACATTGATTCTATGGACCAGGTGGTTGAAGAAGTGCAGAATGCGAGCGCAGGAATGCTGCTAGGAACAACTTGTCAGGTTTATTGAAGGTACAAATATGCAGGCAGCAAGTCTTCAAGGCTTTCCAATCATAAACAAAGATCTATATAGATAGTTTTGGAGCCGAATCCGCTTGTCAGCCCAAATCGGGTTGCCTGTAGATATCCTGTGGGTGCCCCGAGGACAAGGTTTGCGGGTTTCCAGCTACAACGTCGATGTGCGGTCTGAGGCACAGCCAAGTACAACACAGGGGCAGTGTCACTGTTGTTCAGCTGTCACAATTTCTTCAAGAACGAGAAAGAATATACCGTTGGACGTTGACAGATTCCTCCCAAAGGGTTCTTACATTTGGAACTTCTTCATTCTCGTGAGAACATTCTTTTTAGTGACGTCAAGAGTGCGATAGTAATGTATACATATGTGTCTATATATGTATACATACTCGTAACTTACAATCATAATACTGTATATCAATTACATATTATATATATACATAATTACATACATATGATAAATGTACAGAACTGTTCAAAGACTTCTGGAGATTGTAATGGGCTGTAGGTCCTCGGAAAAAAGCGGTGACGGTCTCAAGGAAGAATGTGTTTTGTATTTCCTCGCTTCGTTTTGTTTGAAGGATGCAGTGGCCTCGCTGTGCGCCAAGATCACCCCTCAGGTGCTGTTGCTTTCTGCCGGAGTGGTGGCAGGCAAGCCTTTCCTTCCGACAACGTGACTCGTCGTGACTGGCCATGACTCGCTGTGTGTGGTCACTGGCATCGATGTCTTGAGGCCCACGACCTTGTCTGCGAAGGACCTGCGAAGGACCATGGAAACCAACTTTTTGGGGAGCAGCTTTACTGACATCAGGAGAAACAGGCAGACACCAAACGATGCTTGCAATCATCTCGCATCGCTTGGCAGGCAGATTCGCAAAAAGCCGTCCTGGCGAATCTGTCATCTAATTCTAACTGTGGCGTTGCATCACGACATCCCGAGTATCCCATACCAAGGCGCATGGTTCGCTCAACAACTTCTGCCTCAAATGCTGAAGCAACGCAGCGCTGTGGTTTTCATCTCGTCGATGATGGGTGACGTGGAAAGTAAATCTAGACCAAAGTTGAGTTGGAATTGATCTGCTGAACCCGTCGAAGGGGATACTTATTTGGAAAGACTGGGTGGTTACATTTCCTAGTTGGGCATGGCGCAATTCGCGGGTAAACTACATGGTGAAAGTCCAATACTTCGTTCTGAAACTGAAACGCACTGGATCACGAGCATCAGTCATGTAATACCTGAGTATGGAGGTTTCGCAGTTTCGCATCTTTTCCTCTCCACCTGCATCACTCCACAAGGCTTTCTGGGTAGCGCACGTTTGTCTGACTATTGTGCCTCCAAGTGGGCCCTCTTGGGATTCGCAGTTCCATGGCAGATCAAATGACCAAGTGACGATTCAAATCTTCACAAGCCTTCGATTCGATTCGATGAGTTGCGGTCTGAGTTGGCCACCCAGGAGTCTCTGCGCTTAGAACTGAGAGCACAGCAGTGCAGCGGTGTTGGAATCATGGCTGTGTGCCCCTACTTGGTGGACACCCAGCAGTTTGACTGCAGACATTTTCTGTTGCACTCTTCCGTGTGTTCCAATTTTCCATATTCCAGAGAGACCGAAGAGATTAGGGGGTGTTGGATGATGTTGGGGTCAGGCTTGAGACAACTTGATACAGATTTTGAGTTTACCAAACTCAGGATGTTTCGTGGTGCCTTCGAGGGTGCAGATCGTTCAACCTGGTTCCGGAGATGCGTCGGCTGGTTGAGGTGCTGTTGGCTGTTTCAGTTGGCCGATTTGAATCCATATCCCGAAAGCCCGAAACAGCTGCATCGCAAAACGTGTTAAGTTTACCTTAGGCATTGCTGCAATGAGTGAAGGCGTGTAAGAAAATAAGGCAGATGAAACTCATTGAACGTTACACATTCATAAAAGTGTTTGTCCCTGTTTCTGCGGCAAAGGGCGAAGCCTTTAACAAAATATGCAAGCTGAAATGTGACTGCTTCAATGAGCGAAGACCTTGAAGAAATTTACACGAGACACCTTTTACACCAGACACCTTTTACACCAAACCCCTTCTACGCCAGACACCGTTTACAAGAGACGCCTTTTACGCCAGCTAACTTTTACACCAAACGCCGTTTACACGAGACGCCTTATTACACCAGCCCTTTACAACAAACAACTTTTACACCAGAAACCTTTTACACCAGACAACTTTTACAACAAACAACTTTTACACCAGGCGCCCTTTTCACCAGAGACCTTTTGCAAAAAAAGCTTTGACACTAGACAACTATTACGCCAGAAACCTTCTACACCAACTAGCTTTTACGCCAGGTAACTTTTACACCAAAGAACTTGAACACAGAACAGCACAACTTTTACAATTTACACCAAGCACCTTTTACACCAAACAACTTTTACACCAGACAACTTCTACACCAGACACCTTGTACACCAGACACCTTTTACAAGAGACGACTTTTACACCAAACGCCTGGTACACCTGACATCTGTTACACCAAACAGCTTTTACAAAGTACTACTCCGTACTGCCAATCACAACTACGTACTACACAGTAGTATTCCGATCCCGTACTACACAGTACTCCGTACCACACAGTACTACAATGTACTACATACAACTCCGTAGGACAAAGTATTAGAAACTACTACAAAGTACTACTCTGTACTTCAAAGTGCTACAAAGTATTTTTCTGTAGTACACATGAACCGTCCAGTACTAGTACAATGCGCGGAGCCGCCGTGGAGATGCAAAAAGCAATGTAACTGCGACATTCAGCTCCATTTCGTGAGCATTGAAACGTCCGCTACACTGTGCGGAGCAATTCCTGGAGCTTAAACTTTGCGTTTCGCCACAGTTTGGCGCGATCGACCCACGGATTCCTGCAAAAGGGTTCGTCCAGCAAAATCAAATGTGCGTCACGCTACAGCAGCGTGCCTTCAAAAATCTGGAACTGCCCGTTTCGCTACAGTGGCGCGCGCAGAAGTGTATGAAAGTTGCGTTTCGCCACAGTTTAGTGGGATGGGCCCACCGAATCCTGTGAGATGGTTCATCCAACAAAATGAAATGTGCATCTCGCTACAGTGGAGCGCATTAAAAATTTGGAAATATGTGTTTTACCACAGCGGCGCGCAGAATTAGAATTGTATGAACCATGTCAGCGACGTCCGTGCAAGCTTGGGCAGTACAAAAAAGTACCATTTTACGACAGGTCTGGACGTCCGACAACCACGACACGACGAAAGGGATGCGCGGCGAAGTTCAAGATTTGCGCTTCGCTACAGTTGTTGACATCCGACAACCATGACGAAAGGGCTGCGCGGCGAGCTTCAAAAAATTTTCGTTTTGCCACCGTTTTGGGTGTCGGACGACCACGAAACGACCAGAAGGCAGTCTCCCCCCTTGGCCTGCGAACCCAGTGCGGACAGAAAAAACAATGTTTTAAAGAGGAGGTGGCCCTTTGAAGAGCAGCCATCTTCAGCAGCCTTTATATTCAGAAGCTTGCAGGAGCAGCTATCCTTAGCAATCTCTAAAGAGCAGCTATCCTCAGCAGCCTTTCAAGAGCAGCTATCCTGAGCAGCCTTTCAATAGCAACCATCCTCAGCAGCCTTTAAAGAGCAGCTATCCTCAAGCGGGTTTGAAGAAGCAGCCACTGAACATCAACTTGCTGTGGTCAAGGGTCGCTGGTCAGCCAGCTGTGGTCAGGGGTTAGCGGCCAGCTAACAGTGGTCAAAAGGTTGTCAGTCAGATTTAGAAATCAACTTGCTGTGGTCAGTGCTAAACATCATCTTGGAATGGTCAGTGGTTGGTGGTCATCTATGAACGAGTTCCTTGAAAGAACCCTTTGGCTGCGCTTTTGGGGAAAGGATGAGCTTGTGCTGACCACAAGCTAAAAACAATGGATTTTGCAGTAGAATAAAGAGGTAGTGATCGACGTTTGTAGTGGTATATCAGGAAAAACATTGTTAAGTAGACCAAACGCGACAAACAAGATTAGTGGATGTCGATTTCAGTTGGCCGATTTGACAATGTCGATGTGTGGATGTGTCGAACATCCTGATGCCACAAAGGTCCTTGGCATTTTCTAAGCTTCGCACTCCAGATGTGGCTGCCGCCATATTGGCACATTTGGACCATGACTTGGCTCAATTGCCTCCACAGTGTCTGGGCAAATTTGTCTGACGGCATCTTGAATGCTGGTGAAATACTTGTACAATTCTTGAGCCTTTCTTTGTGCAGCAATCTAAAATCTAAAATTATGAATCTACATAAATTTGATGGAGTTCGAGTTGCTGAGTTTACGGGGAACTTTTGGCAACCTTTCTCGGTGCAAACCAGGCTGTTTCTACCGTGGCATGCAGCCTGGGTGCCAGTGCTGCTGCGCAGCCTTCCAGCCAGTCACTCGGTGTCGACTCGGGCCCCAGCATGCCACAACACGTTCATGGTCCGACATGGTGACGAAATGCCTCAGTGCAAATGGCTGCCTGGAAAACCCGCGTAACTGAGTAGCTCTCAAAATTCTCACAAAATTCGTTACAAGCCGTCTCAACTTGAAAGTTCTTCCCACAAAAATCGGCAGGGCCATAGAGTTAGGCAAAGTCAGAATGACAGTCGCAACATGACACCATTGAAGTACTTCCTCTCATGTCAAAATGTTTGTACCGTGGCGAGGTTGGCAGTATCTTTTGCTGGATTTGGGTGGTGGTTGCTTTGGAATGGACTCCTTCCAGGGTGAAAAAGCGCCCTGAAAGCCATTGAACACCGCGGCTGACACGAAACAAGCAAAGACACGCGTCATTTGCCACTTAGTTTTGTCCCTCGTGACGTGTTTGGTTGTAGAGTTGCTTCAACAGGTTCGAAGGGAATAGAACAAGTAGCCGTTTGATTTGAGAGATGGTTAGAAAGTATTTAGAAAGCATCAAACACATTGAGTCTCAGAGCATTCGGCCATTTCGTTTTTCGCAGGATGCACTGCTGAGACGAGTGCAAGAGGCAGCCCGGAAGTTGCCGACACAAATTCAATACAATACCATGTTTCAGGCAAAGGATTTAGAGAATTGGAGAAGGTTTTTCCAATTTTTTCTTCAATTTTGGCACTTTGTTTGATTTGAACATTCATGAAAATTCTTCTATTGCCATTGAAAGCTTGGGCTCAATGACTCGATTGTCACGCTGAGAGCCGAAACGTTCCTGGCAAAGACTTGTAACCGTTCGGGATGAGACACGACCAAGCAGCTCAATATAGCGCGGTCGAAACGAGCCAATCTGATGACGTGGATATTGAAGGCCGACGGTTGGACAATGTTGGACTATGTTGGATTGGTGTGGCACAAGTGTTGTTCACATTTTTGAGTTCGGACATGAGATTGGGCAAAAAAATCAAAAGAAAGAGGATACTAGCCATAAATGGCTGTGATTGCTGAAGTGGTTTTGTGGTTTCAGGGTTCGGGGATGACACTATGAGGGGCTCTATCAGGGACTGTGGACTGGACTCGCAGCTTTGACAGATCCCCTGTCCCAGGTGGAAAAGTCACCGCCCGAAACCTCATCATGCAAACCGTACTAGACTGAGATGAGTTGGAACAAATTGGAACAGGTTTTTGATGGTTTTTGTTTGACCGGTTTTCGTTGGTTTTCAACCGAGGACCAAACAGTTGCCGCAGGTCATTCTTCATGGACATGTCTCAAGGTGCCATACTTGCTTCGACTGAAATGACATTTTTTTTTTGATTTTCTTTCGGCAAAGGAGTTGTCATTTCTTTTCGCAGTAGATTTGTCAATAGAAGGTTGGACTTCAAGAGCAGCATGTAGAAACAAGGAGACACGCGCAGAAATCCATGAAGAAATGAAGACATGAAGAAATGAAGAAATGCATGCAGGTGAGCAGTTTGATGCTTGTGGCAGTGGGGCTGGTACTGGTCTTCTTCTATGGACAGAGCCGACACGTCACACGGCATCAAAACAGCACCATGATTCGTGGAGTTGTGAAGTTGAGGCTGTAGGCCGTAGCTTGTGGACGTTGTGGACCGAGCCTTCGATGGCAAAACAGACTAAGTGCAACATCCTGCAACATCCTAAAACCGAAACCGCAATAATCTCCCTTTCCCTTCCGATTTCTTCTTCATTTGAGGCAAACATGTATTTGACTCACTTTGGCTCGTGCAACCAAGGCTCCGCATTTTATCGATCAATATCAGGGCTCTGCAACCAATCTCAAGGAGCGGCCGTATCATCTTTTGTTTGGTGGGCTGGATTCTCCGTTGGGGGTGGCGTTGTCATGATAATGAGTTGGTTCCTTTCTTACAATTGCCTGTTGGTTCCACCTAATTCTCACTCCAGCTTGCCCTAGTCTAGCTCCGTTCAGTCAACGGTTTAGCCAACGGAAAGGGGATGCCCACTTTGTCTGTGCCGCTGAAAGGCTGTGGTGCTTTCGGATAAGGTGCAGAAGGTTGTGAAGCATTTGAATGACGAGGCTTGCACGGAAGAAACTTCCAAAGAAGTGAGACAAATGGCTCTCAGATGATGATTGATGATTGACTTAGATGATAGACAGCGAATCATTAGGATTTGTGACTTTGGTTTGTAAGTTGCGTTTGGTTCCTGGGTCGCTTTCCGGGTTACATGGTTTCCATGTCAGGTCAAGAAGAATATCACGGCGGCGAATGCCTCGAAGGCGTCGAAGGTGGTCAACTCGTCCCGTGCCCATCACGCCCATCACGCCCATGGCGCCGCCCACAGCGTCGAGTCTGTGGAGTCCGTGGAGTCGGATTCGGACTGTCATACCGCTTTGCCTCATGAGCCCTGCTATCAGGCAGTTGCTTGGCGTGGAATGGAACATGGAGAAACGAAGTGAGAGCAGATAGTTTGTGTTCCCAAATTCCAAGACGTTCCCAGTCAATGACTTGCGACTTGAGGTTCTATGGCACAAATGGGTTGGAATGGTTGAGAACCCGACCTGGTACAAGAATGTCTCCAGGACAAGTGAATTCACAAGCGCTATGGCACCTAGCTTCTTAGAGTGTTCCAACAAAGCTTGGTTGGTTTGCTCGTTTGGTCAGGGTGGGACCAAGCAACCCTGTGTGACACCTGTGAGGACATCCAATCGACATGCTATCCAGAAATACTTAGCTGACACAAGGCGATACACTTAGCAGTCTTGCTTTCTCTTGGTGAAGCCGTTCAATTCATAAAAGGACTATCAGCTTATCCTGGTTGAGCATATGAACCACCCGAAACCTCACGGAGCTTTGCCCTCATGAGATATTTGTTTGAGCGTGTGAAGCGTGTTTCTTCACCTGCCCAAGCCAAAACTCTGAGGCAAGGGAAATGCAAGCAGCCTTGCTCAGAAGCTTTGCCAAGCATAAACCCTCATTTCCTTGTTTTTTTCCGCGCTTTTCTCACAACTTTGACACAAAATTTCAATGACGGACGTCTGGGCACGAACTAAGGGCGCATATCCCGTGCCGCATCCGAAGAAAAACGATCATCTCAAAGTGTACTGCTTTTCAGTGGCCAGAGGTGGAACTGAGATGGATGCTTGGAAGAGAATTGGGATTCTGCAGAATTCTCGCATTTACAGCATTCAAACACATGTATCAGATATATCGGTGCGTCGTTTCATTAAGAGCTGACGCTCCCACCGGCAGGGCCAGAGATAAACAAGTTGTCTTTGCCGATTTTGTCGTCGTCATCGTCATCCTCGTCGTTTTGTGGTGGTGGTGGCGGTTGTGGTTGTGGTTGTGGTTGTGGTTGTGGTTGTGGTTGTGGTTGTGGTTGTGGTTGTGGTTGTTGTGGTTGTTGTGGTTGTTGTGGTTGTNNNNCTACTCCTACTCCTACTCCTACTCCTACTCCTACTCCTACTCCTACTCCTACTCCTACTCCTACTCCTACTCCTACTCCTACTCCTCCTCCTGCTCCTGCTCCTGCTCCTGCTGCTGCTGCTGCTGCTCCTGCTGCTCCTGCTGCTCCTACTGCTCCTACTGCTCCTCCTGCCCCTACTGCTCCTACTGCTCCTACTGCTCCTACTGCTACTACTGCTCCTACAGTACTGCTCCACTGCTCCTACTCCTCCTACTACCACCACTACCACTACCACTCCCACTGCTGCTACTATTGTTCTTACGATTATCACTACTAGTATTACTAGTGCTATCATTATTCTTATTATTAGTAGTATTATTCAGATTACAGCTAGTACTACTACTGCTATTCCTACTGCTACTGCTACTCCCACTGCTACAACTCCCACTGCTAGTACTAGTGCTAGTGGTAGCAGTAGCACCAGCACTAGTACTTGTATTACCAGGCCCGGTGTAGGACTGCTGAATTCAAAAGGCTTGTCCTATTCTACCCTTCCAAGCTACCTGAAGCTGCTGCCAAGGACACAATGTTTATGCAACGGCAAGTGGGAGGAGGCATATTTGGCTGCGACGGGCGTCTGAGATGCAATCCCAAAGAACCTCAATATAGACATCATGCACCGTAATGCATCTTCTTGTGAGGCACACAACAAATAAAAACATATGAGATTCCATTGAATTGAAGACAAAACATCAGTTGTTGAGTTGGGGTAGAACATCACAATGGGAATGTCAGGGGTGAGAATGAGGTTGCGCTTTTAGGAAACACACACTCTGTGATATTTGTTGCAAACTGCAGCTGCAATGGCAAGTGCTTGGAACATTCACATCTGAGGTTTGATGTTTTTAGTTCTGAAGAGATCGACATCGATGGATACAAGACGCGTTCTTAGAGATCAAAATCCCGTTGTCATTGAAGCCGGACTTTGTGTATGTCCCCGAAATACAACTTATTTTCACACATTTTCCTCTGTTTTCTTTTGAAAAGATTTGATTCCTTTCAGATTGACAATTTGATGTCCGAAGTCCCTTGAGTCGGTGGAAACTTCTCAGGACAAAGCTCATTCCCTCGACGGCCTCGGGGGTCTCCGTGGACGGCACCGCCGCCAACTCTCAGGTTTTCTTAAAGACCGAAGCGCGGCCAGTGGAATGTCAGACATCCAGACATGCAACAGACATCCTAGATATTCGTTGATGTTAAAAACCTCCGATTTCAAACACACACCCTGAAGATCCCTCAAGCTTCTTTGTATTTTTTCCTTTGTTTTCTTGTCGTTGTTTTTTTCTCCAAAACGTTCAGTTTTATCCATTGATTTTTTGCCAGCAACAAGAAGGGTGGGCATGCTACTGGGCCTGCACCAGTGTTTGTGATGTTTTTTCGTCTCCTCTGCCTCCAGTGCTCTTTCGGTGTTGGAGTTTCTCTGAGCATGGCAGGTACTGTAGGTGTTTGTTTCCTCTTGTTTTTGCATGTTTCCTTTGTTTCCCTACCGCAGAGCCTCACCCCCTCATCAGCTGCACCTTCTGTTGCACGTATATCAGTGTTTTCAGTTTTGCCTTTGTCACTCTTTCGGATCCGCGTTTGTATAATCCTTGATTCTTTGAATTCCGGACCCTTCATCCCTTGCTTACCTGCCAGCATGTAGGACCTGGATGGCAATTCTGAACAGCAAGTATTGGTTCAACTATGATTTTATTGCCAAGGTGCTGTGTGGGATTGGGGGTTTGGGGGATCGGGGAGGTTGGTTTACTGTTGTTTGGTTGCTGAATCGGTCCTCAGGTAGATCCGGATGCCATCCTCTATCCAGATCGTCTACGGGGACATCTTCAGTGGCATGTGGGGCAGCGCCTCCGTCATACATTTTATGATTTAAGATGTTCCGAGCTTCAAATCGTTGCCTACCAGCAGAATTTGTGTGGATCATGCTAGGTCTTGCCAGGTCTTGCTACGTGTCACCTGTATTTGCTAAGGAATGTCTTCTTTCTGAACTGTGCCAAGTATATCCCAGCCACGATGTATGGAGCCCTCGAGGCTGGCTTGTGCTGCTCTATACTGTTTGCTGTCCATTGGTTTTCAATTTTTGAATCACAAGGAAGATAAACAGATCAACAGCTCGTCGGCTACTCCTAAGGTCTTCTCGAAAGCTGCGCTGGGTGCCTACCTTTCTCAACATCAACGCTGTGAACAAAGCCTTCCTTTCTGGTCCTGGGGTGAAGACAGGCCATACCCGGAGAGTATTCCCAAAGGTCTCAAGGAGTCGAAATCGTTTCAAAATTTTGCCATGTTTCGTCGGTGTGACGGGCCAGGTATATGGCAAATTGCCTCGAGATGTTAGGAGTTTCTCGGTGAGACACACATTGTGATTTTGGGGAAGTGCATCGCTCTGAGCGCCGTGAATTTGCTCGCTCCGGGCGCCGCCTTTTACTCGCTCTGATCGCCGCCATGTGAAAGACTTCGTTAAGCGTGTAGGAGTGCGTGCAAAGACTTAGCAAGCGTGTAGAACTATATGATAACCTCACACAGAGAGGGTGCAATGGCAGTACGCCATCTGACGTTTCACGTGTGACAAGGGTCAATGAATCATGACAGTGACTTTTCGTGGCAGGCACAATATTTGGTGATGTTGGAGGGTGACAGCTGTTGCCCGTCGCAATGTCAATGACATTTCATATAGGACTTTTGAGTACGGAGTAGTACTTTGTAGCATTTTCTAGTACAGAGTAATACTGTGGAATAGTATTTTGTAATTCCTTGTAGTACAGAGTAGTACGGAACGGTACTGGAGAAGTACTTTGTAGGAGGGAGTAGTACTTTGTAGTACTGGAGTAGACATTTACAATGCGGTGAGCAACAGGTGTCATCCTCCAACATCACCAAATACTGCGCCTGGCACGAAAAAAACTCGCATGACTCTTCCTCGTCGCAGATGAACTGTGATTTACCCTGCGGGGAGCACCATGTGTCATTGTCCAAACTCACCAAATATTGCGCCTGCCACGATCATGGTCCCAGATGAACCGTCATTTACATCTGGGACCAGGATCGAGGCAGGTGCAGTATTTGGTGAGTTTGGACACTGACAGCTGTTGCTCCGCTTGTTGTACATGACGTTTCATATGTGACAAGGATCAATCATGAGTAGTAATTTATCCGGGCGAGCACAGTATTTGGTATGTTGGAGGATGACACCAACTTGTTTTGGTGATGCAGTTGCGTGCTGCAACAAAGCAACCAGATGCCAACTTTTTTCGAGTCATCAAAGAAAAGGTTCAATCAAATCCGAAACTGGGAAGTGGGAAGCGGTTGTCTAACCCTAAAGGTGTGTTGGTCTTGTGGATAGGTGATATAATGGAGCCATGTCCCCATGTCCCCCAACCCTAAAGGTATGTAGTATGTCTGGGTAGGTGACCTAAGTGAGTGCCCTCCAGTGTGGTCTTTGGTGACCTAAGTGAGTCGAAATGTGGTGCTCTAAGTGAGTCTCTTGTAGTGGTGACCTAAGTGTGAGTCGGTTTGTGGTGACCTAAGTGAGTCTGGTCCCGTGATTTTGCGTCACACAAAAACATTGAGGGACGTCTCAAACTAAATCAACTCGAAGTCCAAATCACCAAGGTGCATACTCAGCCGGACTACCTGAATTTTCTTCATGATGAACGTTGCTGGGGAGTTGATTGTGGGAACAAGGCAGCTGTCGCATTCCATTCGCTTCTTGGCTGGACCCAGAAACCACAAGTCTGATCCCGTGTCAACGCACGAGAAACAGTCAAGTTGGCAAAGATTCACATCTTTTGGAGAGCGAACACTGCGTTGAACTAGGTAAGTTACTTGAACACTGTGAACTATTCTTCACATCCTTCGCCAAGGTTCAAGCAGGTGAACCATTGGTTCCGCTGCTACGAAGCTTCGAAATAGGTAAACACAGCTTCTCATCGTGCTTACATAGCTGATAGATATTTCATCCTGGCGCGACATGTTCGACATTGTCAATGTCAAGCAGTGCTTAGCCATGTTTGGCCATGTCTAGTCTGTTTCAATGCCACATTGTCCAGTCGTGCTTGGAAAGTTGTAGCAGTCGAGATGACGAACGTATCTGCACAGAGTGCATTGATATTGCTACGACGTGCTATGGAGGTATTCCGACTCCCAAACTATGTTTTTCACATCGATTGGAACACATTCACACCTCTCACACCAGTGGACCAGTAACACAAAAACTGTTTTTTCAGTTTCTTTTCGTTTCTTCATTCTATATAATAGATGTCCCCTTTTGCTTCCAAAACATATCGAGTCACGTTTTGTTAGATCCAAGCTGGAATACATTGGAATACATTATAGCGAGAGCTGGTGGTGCTCGTGGGTTGGCGTTTGCATCAGCACAAACCGCAAAAGTTCCCATGTTTCCCAGAAATGCGAGCTGTTTTTGGTATTTTTTTGATAAGTCTGACATGCATAATATTAGTTTGATATTTTTTTCATACACTTGATTACACTTGGATTTTTTTGGTGAGTCAAGCGACCAACTCAAATTAGCATTGTGCATTAGCTTGCAATGCAAATTGCAATGCAAGAGGGCTGTTCATACATAGGTACCAGGTACATAGGGAACAAAGGGCCCCTGGTGTTCACATGGGAACTCGGCGTCCAAAGAGTTGTTTCGTGGATATTTTTTTTGCAAAAAAGGTGAAGCCTTGATTTTTGGATCTTGACCCGAATTCCGACAGCACAAAGGCGTCCGCGCCGAGTAAAAAGATGGACTGCGGTGATGGTGAAGACATTCAACCGCCCTCTCACTTGGACTATGCTTCCTCGTTCAAAAGCTGTACTTTGCCAGGCTGATGTGTCAGGACAGCTGGCGTTAGCAGAAGGCGACTCTATCAAAATCATTCAAAACATTTTGACAACTTTTGCCATGGCCAAGCTTGTCAGGCCCTCATGGCCTTCGACCTCAACCTGGAGTCTGGCACATAGTTTTCCCGTTTTCCGTATGAGAAATTCAGGGGGCTCACATGGGACGTGTAAGACCACAGTGTTTGAGGTAGCCGGCAACTTCCGTAGCTGGGTTGAGGCAGGACAATGGACAAAAATCAGGGCGTGGCAGGCGTCTATGTTGTCGGTGCTTCTCCTTCACTTTCTTGTTCGTGTGATCATCGTGGTGGTGGTGGTGGTGGTGGTGGTGGTGGTGGTGGTGGTGGTGGTGGTGGTGGTGGTGGTGGTGGTGGTGGTGGTGTTGCTGGTGTCTTTACTGTACTTTTGTGGTAGTTAGGTTGTTGGTGGTATCTATGTGTTCATGTGCTGTTGTTATCTGATGATGATGATGATGATGATGATGATGAGGAGGAGGAGGAGGAGGAGGATGAGGATAAGGATGAGGATAAGGATGAGGATGAGGGTGAGGATGTTGTCGTTTGGACGTCAGCAAGGTATTGGTATGCCGCAGATCAAGCAAGGACCATTTGAGATGTTGATGTAATTGATGCAACTATATGCCACCAGATACTGTTGATACCAGCAAGTGATTTACATACATACACTATTTATATATTACAGCAAAATTTCAATCAACTTTATTTATATATTTGTTATTGTTACATTGTTATACTACAATTCAGCAATCCTGCCCCAGGGCCTCACAGCGAGTCACGTAGTTTGTGCGGGTGGTTTTGACAATGCCATGCGCCAGGCAGGTTTGAGTCCAAATTGCATCTAATTGGCTCTTTGTGCCCAGCTTCTTACTTCAATTTTCCTTCCGCCTATCCTCCGTGAATGGAATAAAAATAATGGAATGATGAAGAGCTAGTATGGTTTTCGCAGAGGAACATGGAGGAACAGTAGATGAAATCGAAAAACAGTAAGCTGTAGCACTGTGGGCTGTGGAAGGCCTTCCCAGAAGAGTTAGCCTCTTGCTCAGAATCCTCTCTCTTTTGCTAACTTGTTCAACGAAAAAACCTGAGACAAGAAATTTATGCAAGTTTATGATATGCCAAACACATGTGTGGGCAGAGATGTCTTGCAATGTGGCTGTTGTGGCTGTTGTGGCCGTACAATGTGTCAGACTTTCACGCTTTCACATATTTTCACAGCACGTCCTAGGCTGGACGCAAATCCTCATCTTTGAGGCCACTTGCATGTCATTAGCCATTGCATCCCCAGTTAGAAAGCAGAATATGATGTAGATGGTATAGCTATGTATAGACATGTACAGATCAGGTCAGGTGATCAAATGGTTTGAGCATTTGCATAATATCTTACATAAGTATATATTGTACTGGTTGTAGCGCAGGAAGCGTCACTTCGTCCTTACGGCCTGCTTTGCTAGCGAGGAGGGGTTCACATGTGCGAGTTTTCAAATTGAAAACTCGGAACCTCAAACATGAGGCTCAAACGAGCAAAATTCATATTTCAATTCGTGTTCTTCTGACGTCAGGGCAACGTACGCCTCTCTGGCCCCTTCAACTACGTGGGGTGCTGAATTCTTGAAGTTTTCAGTTTCTCAAATTTTCAGAACCTTTACACAAAATTGAATACTTTGGGAATTTCTCGTTGTTCTACATTTTTGATTCGATTCGCCTTGATGCTCTTGGCATTCAGATTTTGTGATCACTCACCGCATCCAACAGCATCTCCAAGTCTTCCAGGCCCAAAACAAAGTCTTCCACATCCCGGATGTCCAGTCAAAGCCGCGGCCGAAGCTCTGATCATTTTCTGCAGACAAAATTTTGATGTTTGGCTCCCGAAAGGGACATAGGTGACATAACCTTGAAATGTCCGGGCTCAGGCAGAGCGTCTTGGGCCTAAACCTGCGACGAAAGGAGCTGCAAGAGACCTTGCAAAGTTTCAAGGCGGAGATGTTTGATTGATTTAATGTGTTTTAACTGTTTTTTTACATCCTTTTTACCTTGACCAAAGGCCCCTAGCAGCTGGGGCTTAGACTTTTGTGATCATTTGTGAATGATACTTTGAAATTTAGTAAAATTTCCTAAAGTTACTCTCTCTTGGGGTCCTTCAACGTTGGAAACGCATGAACTGGCGGAAATGTTTACGCATGGATGCATAGATCCACCACTCCACGTTCCATCTTGACGGACTCTTCCGCAATGGGAATCTTTGGTTGCTCGAGCTGCTGCAGAGTTGTTTCCAGGGTTGGAGTCGCTTGGCTTCACTGAGGATGTGCATTTCATCATTTCCATCCACGTTTGGTAAGTCTTGAAGACCGGCCTTTTACCGAGGTCTCCCATGCCCAAAGTTGGTGTGGCCTTGCGATTTCTGGCACTTGCTGTGATCTTTGTGCCTTGGTTTTTGATCCAGACGGATGTTTTGATGCTTTGTTGACATCTGAACTTGTCGATGCTTGTGATTTTCAAGTTTTCAATGCATTGCCTTTTATGTGGTTCGTGGATATTGGGCCCTTGCAATCAAGCCTCATAGCCTACTCCCACTCGAGTGACGAGCGACACTGCTTGGCTGACGCCATGGTATTGGAGTGGCATGACAGGACCGGTGCTGAGAAGTTGGCACCAGCGTGTCCATCATTGGAAGAGATCTTGCGACTGGTAGATGCTCGGTGGCCAAGTGTGTTTGAGTGTATTTAAGTGTAGCATGTATGTGAGAAAACTGAAGAAACATACATGTTTTTGTCCAATGGGGCAGGCTCCACATTAAGTTTCTATGATGTAACATCGGTAACATTTTAAGATGGACATTTGTTTTTGGTTACACAGTTTTTGGTTTCACATAGGTTTCACAGAACCAGAATACCTCTGGAATGCGATCTTGCCACTCCCTTAAAGATCATAACATGTTTCTGGGGGAAAGAAAGTGCAAGGACAATCCTGCAGCAGTTGAGAATCGTTTGGGCTTGCTACAGAAACAACGTGAACGTTTTCAGAAACTCTTGAGTGGACTTTCGAACGTGGCCGATTCCATCCTAGATCTGGACGAAGATCAGGGGTGTTACATTGGAGGATCCTTTGGACGGGAAACAGCTTTGAACTACCACTTTGATGCGGATTTGGTGGTCTTCATCCAAGATTTCGACTACACTTGGGCACAATGGTACCAAGATGAATTGTGTGCAGGACTTATGGACCAATTTCATCGACATGTGACATGCGGAACAAAGACGCCCTACACGTTGAAGCTAAAGGTCGGCAACTTTGCAACAGTGGACGTGGTCACCACTGGGGAACCGCCAGATTATGAAATGGATGAAGATGAATGGAGGCGGATATGCTTCACAATCCGTATATATGGCAATGTAAATGGCAATATATTCAATACATTTCAATACATTTGATTTGTGCGGTCTTGTTGAAATTTGTTGTATTTCGGTGAAGGCTATGAGTTTTTTTTCAAAAGAGGCTTTTTCGAGTCGCGAGGTTTTATTCCGGCGCTGACTCGTGGCGAGTAGACAAGGAAATCATGGACTTTGGTGTGGCGCATCCTGAGTTTCGTTCGATGGTTTTATTGGTGAAGCACTGGAGGAATCTCAGATTTCCTTCGATCCGAACCATCACATCATATCATTTGGAGTTGCTTTGTATGGAGGTCATTGAGGCCAGTGAATCTCGCAACCTCCGAGACCTTTTCCGAGAGTTTCTGGAATGGGTAGCATATGGTGAAGACAACCTCTATGTGGAGAATCCCAACTACTACCATGGTGCCCTTCAGCTGAACCGTCACAGAATCTGGGATTGTGAAGCTGTGATTTGAAGTCAAAGAATGGACCAATCGGCACATGACCTCACATTCCTGACACCCAAGCATTGAAGGAATCTGAAATCAACACTTGTGGACCTAAGGCATGGATCTCTTGGCTTCCTATGCTGAAGAGACACTGGCCACCTATCATAGGCGACCTGACGGGTGAATACGGGTGACACATGCTGATGCATCAGAACAAATTTGACATACGCCACCTGAAGAGATTTAGATTGATGTTTCAGATTCGGTGATAATAAACCACAGGACGCCTCAGATACCTCGTTTTCAATTATATACAACTACGTACTTATATATAGTTTTTGGTCCTGCACTAAAGCATGGCAATGCAGGGTATTTAGCTCAAGCTTTGGCGTGTGAAATAACCTACAGAAGCAAATAACTCCATAGAGACACACTCCTGGTAGACGACTCTATGATTAAGAACCTGCTCCTATAGCCTATAGTCATGTCACTGCAGATTTTGAAATTCAACAACATCAACAATGCGGTGAGGCACGTCCGTCCTGGCAACACAGCTGCGTGCCCTTGCTGCGGCGAGCGGCGTTTTCGAAGTGCCACTGGAGCAGTAGCCCATTTGGAGTCAGGCAATTGCTTGAAACTCGTCAAATTTGCCATTGATCATCAATGAATATTTGATCATCAGTGATATGATAATTTGAATCAGTTGACGATTCGATAATTGAGTGACAGCTGTACCACACTGGATTTGTTGTCCCGAACAACTGGGGTTTAGTGAACTGATCTTATGGGCACTTCTTCTCACTTCTTCTGCCCCTTCAACCACGTGCTAATCTTTAAAACTCAGGAAATGTCAAGGACAGGAGCAGGCTCAGCGCCAGATCTTCAATTTTGTGAGTCAGCACAAGCAAACCCAAATGTTTTTACGGCCGATGCTTACAGATGGATATGGCAGCAGCTATGGCGATGATACCAACCCTTATCAGTGCACTTCATGCAACAGGACATTTGGCAAGCTAAGCAGTCTAATGGCACATCGGAAGGACAGGCACGGACAAGTCCTCCAGGCCATCGCTTACTAAGACCCTAATCTTCTCTGCAGAGTGCAGCCTGACGCACTCCATGAGTTGGAACATGGTTTAGGGTTTTTAATCTGTTTGCGGTTTACGAGTTCACGGTTTTGAGGGAATTTTTCATTAACATTCTGTGTTTTTTCTTAGTTCTCCTAGCTTTAGCTTCTTAGCTCTGGCCATTCCAAAGGAAGACCAGATTTGTGGGCTGACCATGCCCTAAAACACATTAGACTTTGAGCACCTAGTACCATTGATTAGATGTCGCGCACTGCGAAGAAAACATAGAAAAACACATTGAATCCTTGAACCGAGCCTTTTGCTACAGTGATACTTGCATCGCTCTCGACTGTCAAAAGGTAGCTTCTTCATACTCAACTGACAGATGCTAAAACCATCTAAAACCATTCCTTGCCACGTGAATAAGGTGCTGTTGCTACTGGTGCAGCGTGCTCGCGGCTCAATTTCGTCAAATTGCTTGGCAACGTCCCTTGTTTTGTGAAAGGACACTGAAGAAATCCACTGAAGTGCCTCAACTACTGGATCTGTAGGTGCTAGCGTTACAACGCGCCTGTGCTGAATTGACACACGCCTTGGAACTCATTGCCAAGGCTGGATGAAGGGCACCAGGAGTCCAATAACTGAAGACAAGGAGAAGGGACAACATTGAACAGAAGTTGCCAACTGATAGCGGAGGGAGCAAACATTCTCAAATTGTTTCGATGTGGAAACCCTGGAAGATCTAGTCAATAAACATAAACTTGTGTTAGATTTGATCTGTAGATAAGTGCTTTTCCTTGTGACAAGAGAGTTTTTTAAAGACACTAGCTCAGTAGAGGTTTGAAGTTTCAACATGGAATGAAGCTGCAGTCGGACCAATTTCGCGGAACAGGTCTTGCAGCAACGGAACATGTTTGCTCCTGGGGCAGGCCAGTGACACAAGTGGCTGGCACCTTTGAGTACATATTCTGATTAGGATCCTGAATGATTTCTTGTTGGTTGAACTTGTGGTTGAAGGCTCCCAGGCTCCAGGCTCCCCTTCCATGTTTCCACATTTGCAAGCAATCATCTTTGCATAGGCGCTGAGAGCGTGTCTCACCTGCCTGTGCCTACACCCGCAGTGACTTCCGGACCACTCTCGGAGGACGTCTCTTGTAGCAATGCTTTGGTGCCTTAAAAAGTGCAAACTTCACAGACAATTCACATTTCACATTCACGTCATTCACGTCATTCACATTTCACATGACCCACATGTCACTTTTGTCCTGTGAGCCGTTCGACCACTTCTACGATGGCACCGTTAGGACTTGCGCTTGGCCTTTGCTCCAAGCCTGAAGGAGATGTTACAATGCACTTGTAGAAAATCAAGACGGATCAGAAAGGAAATGCGTCATGCGTGTTGATCAGCGTTGAAACACATGGCAGGGCTATTCATCGACACTTGGCCTTGGAGGCATAGTTTAGTGTCCCAGTTTGATCACAATCAGCGCGCAGAGTGGATGCAGAATAGTCAGAAACCTTACGACAGCAACGACTTTCCAGAAGTGCTTGACACATTTTGAAATCCCATTCCTCGACGATGCTTCAGTGTGGCAGGCAGCCTGGGACGTGACAGAAGTGCCAATCCTCTGACCTATAGCGGCTATGATAGCTTCAGCGACGGCTATGACGTTTGGCTGCGAGATAGGGTGAACGCTGAATTGTGAAGTTGACACTAATCTCGGCATGGATTCAAATTCAAATATTGTGGAAGGACTTTTCTTGTTTGGGCGGCAGTTTCGAGATACCCTTCCAAAGAAGTGTTTTAAAGACGTGCAAGTATGGAAGTTTCACAGATGAATCTAACGAGTTGATGCTTGAGGACAGCTATGGCTATGACCTGAGCTACGATAGATTTGACAGTTTTGGCAGCTATGGCTCGAAGGCTTGGAAGACAGTGTGTACGATTTCACACAATTTGCTCGGCCAACTGCTTCAATTCAGCTTCCCGCGTCGCAGGATGAGCATAGGCGTCGGTTTGGCGTTTGGTTGCCCAGATTTGCCGTGATTTGCCTCACAGATCTGTGGAAAGAAAATCCTTAGGACGGCTTCCATCGAAGTACACGGTTTCACGATGACTTCACAGGTTTGGCTGCATGAAACGACAAGACTTGCGCCGTTTGTGCCGCGCCTTTTTGTTGGTTCCGAAAGGCTTCGACAGCGATGCATACACGTCCTACACTTCTGGCCTCTTGGCGACACTTGCAAGACCCTTCTTTCAGTCGTTTGAACTGAAGATCGGACGTTCCAGGGATCGATGGATCGAAATGTCGGCATTGTAAGCTGTCGACACCTTTCTGGGTCTCTAACACTAAGGCTATGAGACTCGCTTGAGCCGGGATCTCAACAGAAGCCTAGGCGCATGCGGAGCGAGGAATCTACGTCAAAAGAGTCAAAATCAAAAGCCACAAGAAAAAACCAAGACAATTCCTCACGAATCCCGGTTGAAACACAGGCTTGCGAAGGGTGAGTAGTTGTCGCTTCTTAGGTGATTTGGATCGATGGAATCCATGGACAGGCTGGTGACGTGACATGTGAGAACACTGTGAGAATCGTGTCACCGAAGCCAAAAAGCCAAAGTTTTTTCACCCTTTCAGGCTCGAGCTTTTCGGACCGCTTTGCTTATGACTCTGACTGGCGCGGTTACCCAACAGTCGCTGAAAATCCACAAGATGCCAACCTGGGCCATCACATGCCACATAAGGGTCTCTCTTAATCTTCGTGCTTTGCCAAACACATAGTAGATACATGTAGATACATGTAGAAACATGGTAGGATCATTGAGAACTATGGTAACCACCTGGTAACGTGGCGGTTCGGGTCTGTCTGGTCTTGTGTGGAGCCAACTCTGAGGTCATCAGCGCGGCGTCGCAGTCGGAGCGAGCTGCTCCGCTTAGCGGCCAATCGAACCAAAGCGTTTGAGGCGTGGAGGGTAAATTGGTTCGTTTGCGCATTTTATCCCATGGATCCATTATAGTTCTCATAAAAGTCATGCGCAATGCTGATGTATCAACTTTTGTTGGGCTCTCATTCTTTGAGTGTGTTGTAAACTGTCAGGACTTGGAATCCCTGTCAAGATGGAATTGATGTGATCAGGAAATGCCTTCACTTGAACATATTCAACATACACATATAATTATATATGATTATTTATAATCATATTATGATATATGCATATTCAAAAATTCAATCAATACTTTCTTTAGCAGGGCTGCAAAAAAGTCTCCAGTTTCACACATGCTGTCCAGGATTCGCTCTCTACAATCTCTTCACCTGTTGAAGGCGTAAATCTGACACATTCGACATCGATTCAGTCACTTTGAATGTCATTCGGTTGGAGATCACAGTAGATCACGGTTTAGGATATGCTGTACACCATAGATTCCAAAGGATTCCAAAGATTCATTCAACGAATTGCAAAGCTTCCGGTGGAGGCGAAACATCCCAAACGTCATTTAGGACTTCAGTGCGTTGCTGCATTTCTGCCTTGTTCGAGTTTCAAAGCTTCAATGATCTTCAATGCTGTACACGAGTTGCTTCGAGATCAGGATACCTAGAATTCTCCACCAAACCTGGAAGACTGATCAGGCACGGACCTCAACTTGTCAGCCAAAAATCACGAGATTCTTGGCATTCTTTTCTATCCAAATGCACTTCTCATTGACAATGCACAACATCACCAGTTTCTTGGATAAGCGCGTGTACAGCAATGCCGCTTCTGAATGCTTCTGAACAGGTGCCTGCAAAGTTTGCGCATCACCTGCGGTCATGGCGCACAAACAACCCAGGTGTCCCTTACCGTTGAAAGTTCTTCATGAGTCGGTCGATGACTCGATGACTCTTTGCTTTGGAGGTTGGCACTTCGAATTCTGGGATGATCATACGAGTATCCACCTTGGCAGCCTTGGCACTTGTTTTGTCAGATTTGAAAACGAAGTGGACAAAAAGACATTGCAAAAAAACACAGTAAAAGAGGTATCAAATTATCAAAACAGTTAAAGATTCGGTTAGAAAGGAGTAAAGTCATTTGATACGGAGAAGCCTTGACGAGGTCGAGAACTGATGGCTGAGAAGTTGGAGGCTTAAAGGTCGTTCAGACGAGCCACGCTTCGGATGGCAACAGCTCCAGCAGCTCAGGTATCCCAAGCACTTGCGCCAGTACGACCGAATGCTGGGACGCTGAGATCAACAATCAACGGATTTACTGCGGGTCGATGGTCAAGGATGGTCAACGTTTCAGGTGGGCTTATGTATGCTTATGTGACATTATGCGATCCAGGTCTGGTATCAAGCGTGCAGATATAGCGCGCCTTGTGGCTCTGTCTGTATATGGTGGGGTTCGAACCCCAGGACACAACCTGCCAGTGTGGGAAGAGCTGATTGCATTTGATTGCAAATGTGTACATATTTGACCACATATTTGCACTCCATTTTGCAAGCGATCATGTTTTTGCCTTTCCAGATCTTTCATGATCTTTCCAGAGATGCGCGATTTTCCTTTTCTATAGAGCATTGCCATTTTATTTTTGATGCCTTATTTTGATTTATTTAAAATAGATTAAAATTATTTGTATGCCAAACGAGGTCTACGCCGACATCGATGAGTGAAACTTAGCGTTGACGAGACGACTGGACGACGAAAATTCGACACGTCGAGCGTCGAGCGTTGAGAGCGTCGAGCGACTCAGGTCGAAGCGACGAGTTCCTTGGAGCCTCTGTTGCGTGCCGCCGAAGCCAGCGATGCAGCGGTCCTCCTAGGCGAAGCACAACGAATCGCACGGAATCGCAACCATTGGTTTTTGATTCATGATTGATTTACATGGATCATGGATGATTTCAATTTTCCATTTTGTAAAGATACATTTCATATGCAGTGCATGATTCATATGATTTCCACGTACAGCATTTAGAAAATTAGAGTGCAAATGGTTCAGACTTCATGTGGCAGCACAGGTTGCAGACAATTGCTTGATAAAGTTCACCTTGCTGGATCAGGTGAAGAGAACTTCGTTCATTCCGTGCTGCTGGACCAGAGTTTCATCTCATGCTCCACGAACAAACGAGCTTGCCATCAAGTTTACGCAGTTGTTTCTTCTGTACGCCTAATTCCAACCAGGAGCGCAAGAACGAACCTCTAGTGTCTTGCTCGCACTCCAGTCACCTCCAGAATATTTCTGCTTGAAAGTTGAGGCTGACACCCACCACATGAACAAAAGCCACAGATATGATGTTTCCTTCAGAAACCGAACCTGGAAGTGTGTGATTGTTTTCATGCGAGGTGAGCAATGCAGTGATGATTGGAGCTGCTGGACATGCTTTTTGGGAGGACATCGTTGCCAGCATTGCAAAGCATGTTGGGACTATGGTCAGATCAGATCTGATATTGCTATGAAAATTCGATATGGATGTCTAACTAGTGTGTGATACTATGGGCATCACGGCATCATGTATTGAATGTGTCCGTTTTTGAAGGGTTATCGTTTTTGTCCCTGCTCTAGGAGGTCTTGCAGGAAATCTTCAGCAAATCGTGGTGTGTTGAGCTCAAGACATGGTTCACATGGAATGGTGCAACCGGGCAACCGGGCGCTGTGAGATGTGATAAGGTGAAGACCCAGTACAGTGCACTGGGCCACGCATCGTGGACCATGTGAGCTGGGAACATCTCAGGTGAGCAAAATGCAATACACAGAATATTACATTGTCATATGTCATGTTTATAACTTATAAACATGACATTATATGACAATGTAATATACATTCACATGTCTGTTTGCAAGCATTTCATGTATGGTGGCAAGAATCCAGGCGGAATCCCGGATGTCGGGAGAAAGGCTGCGTGCGGCCCCCAGTTTTGAACAACTTCATGCCGATGCGATGCGATGCAGTGCCAAGGTTGTCAGACTTCCATATGACTACTTCTCACCCAACATTGCGCGTTGGAATGCTGAGAACATGGTGACTTGGAAAAAACTCAGACTTTGAGACTTCGAAACACATTTTTGGCACTTTGGTGCATGAAATCAATGGTTTCTTTTCGTTGATTTCATTGCTCTGTTTTGCTTCCAAGCCGAGCTCACAGGTGAAAGAGTGTCGACCCGCAGAACGTCCAAGTCGAGGCCTCCTAATATACACAGTATGTGACAGGATGTAGCAGATTTGGACCTGTAAACCTGGTGTCATAACCACACCAAGGAAAAGCAGATGTACAATGTACACCCTATTGTTAACAATCCTCTTCCTTGGGCCTCTCGCACTTTGTTTGCTCCCATCAATTTGTCCGGAATGTGACGAATTACATATATCTTGTGGTGGAACATGACGAGGTAGTCTGACTTGGTTGGATTCTCACCTACGAAAGGCCAGTCCTGGCAGTTCACATCGTGCAAGTATTTACACTTCAGATTCGAGATTAAGATTTTTCTGCAGAAGCTGATCATTGGTTATAAAAAATGTTTCCCAGTCCATTGAAGCTGGTCATGTTGGAAGCTCGTTTGTTTTTGTTTTTACGGACAATTTTTTTTGTAAATTTCACAATTTTTGACATTCTCAGTACAGGACCCACTGAAGGAGAGCAGGCTGTGCTGGGCATGGACGTTTGCAGACGCGGTAGAGTGGGAAGTGACCAAGGGACATTTCTATTCCCAAGTTTGCAAACACATCTATTTCCATCACATGTTTGATAGAATCTGCTAGCAGTTTCTAAGGGTTTGATGATTACATTCTGAACGTGTGAAACGACGGAAGGATTGTAACCCGTAGTTTTCCAGGGGAAGACTCTCCAGCTCTCTTTGCTTTGGAAGGTCCAACAAAATGGTGAATGAAGCCTGCAGGCCGCGGTTGATTTTCAGGGGAAGTTTGATTGTTTTTCTGGGCAGAAGACACAAGCACTCAAATGCATTTCCAGTGAACCAAAGACACCTAAGACACCGAAGATACCACAGGTTGATCAAAATAATCTTCATCCAATGACCCGAAGGAGCTTGTCACAAGCTTTGGAGCGGCCAACGGCGCTACATAGCAATCGCCTCTTGGCTTCAACTTGTGTATCTTGTTTCAGGCCGACAGATTTTTTGTCAACTCGACTCGAACTGGAGGGACCTATGCGGTGCATCACTGGCAATGCAGCTGGTGTAGAGAAGATGATACTTTGAGGAGACATTTGAAGCAAGGTGTCGTGGCATCAGTCTTTTTGATAATTTGATAGTTCTTAGATGCTAGGACGAGCATCTCCTTGTCAGAGATTGTTTCAGTCAACGAGTCTCAAGCAGAGGCCTTGGAGTGGAATTGGTGCAAAGATTTTCTAAGAGAAACTTGAGTTCCTGACGGCTTGGTTGAAGTCTGCTTCCACAAAGATCTTGAACAAAAAGGACAATCTGAATACAATCTGAACTTTGCGTTGTGGCTTTGCCAGGCTCCTTTGCTTTCCGACAAAGCGGCGAGCAAAAAGATGTGAGTACGTAGAGTCGAGAGCAATGTTGAAACCATTAACGATAGCCGAGCCATGCACCACATGCAGGTTGACCTGGAGAATCCTCTACTTTTGTGCCCAACTTCCCTCGACAATTCCGCCGTGTTTGCTTAAGTGTGAAACCCTGACATCGAGCAAAGCAGCTGTGAGGTACAGCGAGGGAAGCTCCGAAGCTGTTTGCAGCTGCAGGTGGCCTGTGGTTTCTCCATGAATTTTTAAGCTTTCGCAAAAAGTTCTCATAAGAGTCTCCCCTCTTTTTCTATCTTTTTCTTGTTGAATCAGTTCAATCTTTTTTTCCTCCGAGTGATAAAGATTCAATCACCGTGGCCATCAGTGATGTAAAAAGCTTCAGGTCAGACTTGGGAGAGCGACTTCCAAAAATCCAAGCGCTACTGGCACCGTACTGTCAAATGGTCAGGAGCCCTGGAGATCATGGGTCGGATGCTCATTCGTAGAGTGGTGCTACAAAAAACGAGAATTAAGATTATTCAGAGATATATATTGTTTGACATCTCCTTCCTTCAGACAACTGGGAAGCTTATGAAGCTTGTGGTGTTGTTTATTCCCCAAATAGCTTTAGCTATAGGGGTTCTTTGCGACCAAGTTCCAATTGGATGAAGAGCAGCTGGACTGCATCATGGTGGCACCTGGGCAGCCACCTACCGCACATGCTGCTTGGTCGCACCCAACTCCGCAAGAAACTGCGATGAACTCATCACCCAGCAATGTCAGCAGTATCTTCTATGAGTCTTCAAAAAATGCCTTCAGCGTATGTTTTGACGCATTTTTCAGCATTCTCCTACTAACATCAGCTCCAGGCAACACACGTTTTGTTTATCGGGAGATTCTGCACAGCCCAGACACCATGCATTTTACCTGCTCGAAAAAGCTGAACTGCATATTGCTTTCCCACTTCGGAACAAGTAGCTTGCACATCTGGCAAGTAGATAGTATGTTGAATATTGTGGCAGTGCAGAAATGAACTTCTCACTTGAGGCCTTCACTTGCATCAGAAGCTTCCAGGTGCACATGCCATGCCATCAAAATTTGTGCGTCACTGGCGTCACTTGGTCACCTTTCCGAGATTCCAATCACCTGTGCTACGGAAAGCTTTGTGGTTTTTGACAGAGCTTTCCGGTCGATTTCCTGCAGGACATTTGCTTTCTTGGCGAGTCGGATTGTGCCGATTTAAAGGACCCACAGCGGTGCAATACTTCCTGAATGCCCTAGAAAGATCTAGAAACTGGAAAACTTACGAATAGAGAATCACATGCCGTGATACGACTTGACATCCGTAGCCCAGGATGCTGCTGCCCTCCGACCACCTCGAGATTGGCCACGGTGCACGCAGGAGCCATCCAGAGTGATGTGAAGCAGTTTGAAAAAGAAAGATGAGACACGCCGTTGAGATGACATGATGACATCTACATGTAGAATTTTATATGCATCACTCATATTCATGGATGAAGCATTATGAGACTCAGTGCAAATCATGAAGCTCCCAAAATTTCGAAAACTGCACTCACATCCGAGACTTTGTCACTTAAGCTTCGTGGAATGTACACACAGAGTCTGTCAAATATTGAATGAGTTGAACGAGTTCTTTCATCGCAGGGTGGCAGACGTGCGCCAAGTGGTAGCTTAGGGATTGCCTTGGAGGTATGAGATGCTGTCAGATGCCATGGAATTGATTGAATTGATTGAATTGATCAACTTCATAGCGTCCATGATTTTGTGATGTACGGTTAACATCGGCAAATCATGCTTTGCCATGTTTGTTTCATTAAACTTGGAGCTGGTTCAATTTGTTGATGATGTCGATGGCAGCAAGTTCACGAGATTTGCTGAAGCAGCTTGGGTGCTAGGCAGCGGAAGCTTTAGCGCACGTGCTCCACAAAAGGTGCCAACCGGCAGCGGTTGGGATGTACAGTTCATCGTAAAAGACATGGCACATACCGATTACTCCAGCGTTCAGGGCACCCGTGTCTACCTACGAGCCGAAGTCTTAGTGGGAAATTGTGGGAAACTTTCCCAAATTCAAGTCAGCACGGGCAAATTATTCAAATTCGTGGATGTTTCTGCAAGGTGCTTCATGCAAAGCATTTGTCGTACAAGAGGCCATGAGCAACGGCAGAAGCCGGAGGAGAATGAGTGAATTCTTGTTTGCCAATCCTCGATTAGTCTCATAAACCCTCAAGTGGCTACAAAATCTGGTGTCATAGGCTAGCCTATGATATTCTACGATACTCTACTTGCTGACACAGACGTTACATTTTAAACAAATAATCTGAACATCACATTATTATCTCATGTATTCTCATGTCATCATATAGTTTTCGGCCTCTTTTGACACTGTTTGGATTTATGGAGGAGATCGCGCCGTCCAAAGATGCCACTTCCGCGGCCAAAGTGCTGCATGCGTGGCGAGATCTGCTCGAGGCAAATGATCCGAAGATGCTCCGGGCGTCTGACGAGGACCAAACCAAGGATTCAAACGCAGACGATTCAGAAGATGTATATCTTGCTGATATATGCTGATCACTCCCAAAACATTTTTTTTGTTAGCAGCTTGTACCATTTTAGCGAGAAGTATTTTTTTGAAGGTGGTATACCCTTCCTGAAACTAACATAGCACTTGAAAATGCATGGTTGGAATACTAATTTCCTTTTGGATCCTTTTGGGATGGCCTATTTTCAGGGGCTATATTAGTTTCAGGGAGGGGATTACACACAAGAAGAATCAATAATTGGAAACATCAAAACATATCAATTGAGGAATTAAATTTGCCGGACATCCTTCAGTTTCCAACTTATTGAGTTCGAGTTTGTTACCCCAGCTAGGTGTGAAGTTTCCAGACGGACCTCACTTTTTAGTAGTTTGTTACCCCTGCGGCCCTACGTTGATTTCTTGAAAGGTGCTGTCCGGTCCAAAAATGCCAAAACACGTGCATTCCCGAGTTTTTGCTGGCAGGTACGTGGCATGATTTATATGTACAGTATAATAATGTATCTATAGATATAATATATATTTACATACTATACATATATTCTGTATGTGTTTTCTCGTTGTACGACGCATGAAGAGAAACGTGCTCTGTGATTTTCCAGGACTTGGATTTCACGGAGGGCGGCTCCGTGAGCTCCGCGTCGCTTCCCGGCAGATTTCACTGCGCAGAGCTCCTGCACCCCGACGCACCCGAGAGTTCCGCGTCGGACTTGCGAGACTTCATCAGCCAAAGCCCTGGCGTCGTCCCTGGGACCTCAATGGAGCTGAATCGAATTCGTCGAATTCGTTCCATTCACTCATCAATTCACTACTCAATTCATATCAATTAATTCATATAATTTTATATCAATTTATCATACTCCAATCATCCAATTTGACGGTGCATGTGGGATACTGCCATGGCTCTTTGGATCGAAGTTCACTTTGATTTGAATTCCCAAGATGTCATTTACAGCAGCTTCATTCAGAAGCCTGTGGAACTGCAGGGGATCCTCACGGCATCACAATTGATCTCTACCAGGGATTTCTCTAAGAACCAGCAAGCAGGAAAGATCGGAAACATCCAGACTTCAAGCAAAAAGGTATGTAAAGAATTGTAAAGACATCTTCTTTTGAAAATGCACATTCAAACATTCAAAGTTGCAGTTGTTTTCAATTTAAAGTATCAAAGGTCCAGGTCTCAAGATCCATTTGGATCAGCACATTTGCTTGAAGCCATGGATGATGATGAGGGTCCGATACCCAGCTATATCACAGGCCAGAAGTTTGTTTAAGGCTGATAGCCAAAATACCCGGAGAAGACTGCAAGATGAACAGCTGGAATCCAGATTGATCCCTACCAGCATGGCATTTTGTGGCATGGCCATTGAGGTATGGACGCGCTGTTTAGCAATTTCATGAGCCAAGTCTCCAACATCAAGACTGCGAAGATGAAAAAGTGCAAAGCTGAGATGATGATCTATCAATGTCACGTATAATCTATATATATATATAGTATGTGTATTGCTATATCGTTGATATGACGAGACTTTGAAGCGTGTTTTTTTTCTTCAATTTGTCTGGATCTTGACTCGAAGCAACGTCACTAAGGATCGAAGGCAATCAGGGTACCCCAGAAGAGTGCCTCGGCAACTTGCAGCCATTCAAAGCCATGAAATTGGGATGACAAGTTGCAAGTTGCAAGTTGTTTTCAAAAAATCACAAAGTTTTGGACTTGGTTTGTTACAGTGTTACAGTTTGTTCCTGCCAGGATTCATGTTTCATCTCAGTCACAGCCAAGGATCATCGAGCGGGTCCTTGCGCGGCCTTATGACCCGAAGCAGGGTCAAGGATCGGCCTATCAAATCCTGCAGGTGAGCAGCTGAGTGTTGGATGTTTGAAATCATTTGATTTTCCAAATTTCGTATGGCGACCTTTGGCCCAGGTTGCACCAGATGCCACAGACTCTGAAATCACCAAGCAGTACAGGAGACTGTCGGTGAGGCACCAAGATTCAACAGATTCTGCGCCCTTGGAAGAGCTGACCAGCATAGCCACATAGTGACCAACATAGACCAACATAGACCAACATAGACCAACATAGACCAACATAGACCAATCATTTTCTTCGAAGCACGACATTGTGAGGTCCTGGTTCACCCGGATAAGTGCAAGCTGGAGAAGGCGGCAGAAGCGTTCCAGGTCAGATCCTGAGATTCCACGAATCGACAGCAATCGACAGGTCACATGGGTTAGAGCTATATCGTTCATATCCTGATTCGCATTTGGTATTTTGATGATTTTGCTATATTTGGATATATTTGGAAAAGCTGGTCATATTAGCTGGGCAGATGGGTATGACATGATAAGCTTTGCAGGAACAGCTGCCTTCTTCTTCTTCTTCTTCTTGTTGTTGTTGTTGTTGTTGTTGTTGTTGTTGTTGTTGTTGTTGTTGTTGTTGTTGTTGTTGTTGTTGTTGTTGTTGTTGTTGAGGTCATTGTGAAGGCCTACAACGACACGAAGGATCCGAACTATCAGGACAAGCAACTCGGACTGAATGCCTTCAAATCTCGACAGGTCAATTGTGTCAATCGAGTGACGTGTTTGAAAGGATGCCGGTGCAGAATAATGCAACCAGTGTCTCTTTGAAAGATTTGAAAATTGCACTTTCACATGACTCACGCATTGAGCACCCAAGGTATGCAGATGTCATCATCGAGGCCAAGAAACGCGTAAGGCGTGACGGGACTAGACCGATCACGAAGGTTTCTATGCAGTTTGATTATGGAGACCATCCTGAGTCTGTCAATTTTGTATGGCAGAGTGGTATTCTGTGACCCCAAGACCAAAACTTGAGTCAAAGTGGGAAACTGAAGTCCAGCAGGCGTGGTATGACTTTTACAAGAATACAGTTCCGACTGGTTCGCAGGAAGGAGCGCGAGAAGCAGAATGAGAGCCGTGAAAAGCGAGGGGAAGATCCCTTGCCAACAGCAAGGGTCTCAATATCATGGGGACTTGCAAAACGTCACATGATGGAGCATTTATGAGCATTTGACAATGTGGAAAACACGGTGGACGAGAAGAATTTATGAAAACATGAGACGCCCAACACTTTGAGTCGAGAGTCCAAAAAACAAGGCTTCAGCATGATTTCCGGCCTGGCAGGATGGTCAGGAATTTGATCGGGCTGTCTGGGAGGAATGTGAGAGGCAGGAGGGAGATTATGGTTAGGCTGCTTACATACTGGTGCATTTAAATAGCATGACATAGCTGAATATATTTGAAGCATGGATTTGGGAAAAAAATCTTGACTTTGACTTCGCAGAATTTTGTGATCGTGCTATCGTGCTGCTTGCAACCAGGATGACCTCAGCCGCCACGGAGAGTGCCGAGATGGCGAACTCCGTGGCGGAGGCCAACAAGAAGCGCTACGAAGAGCAGGCGAACGTCAGAAAATTCGTGAGAAAACGATGCGAGTTTTTTTACTTTGACGATTCTTAAAACACATGTAAACAGCTCGCATGTTGAAAGGTACTTGAAGTATGTTTGAAATAAAACAGAACTCACATTTTGGGTTTTGCGCTCTCAATCTGACAGTTCGAGCAGCTCAGCTTCTGATCTTCAGGCTAGAGAACGACGGGAACGCAAGAAAGCTGAGCAGAAGGAGTTGCGAGAATGGGAACGCAACAAGGAGTGGATGGATATCGTCCACGTTGTCCACGTTGTCAGCGTAGTGTCTGAGTTTGGCCCGGTTTTGGCTCGTGCAACAGCTTTCACAGCTTTCGAAAGAGTGTGCCTAGGACAAACGAGCCGCTGGTTGGCAAGTCTTCATGCAAAATGTGCAGCCGCATGCTTAGAAATTCAGCCCGTGAGTAGTCATAGCAAAAAGATGCCGCAAGTTATCACAAGTTCCTTTCTCTGGGAGCTGAAAATTCCCCAATGCACTTCCTCTTTCCTGCGGTCTGTGCCATTTTGAACTGTTTTGATCGGATATCATCCACATTGTTCTTCACCCGTTCTCACATTCCATCACCCATCAATGCCTAGCGGCCTGATTGCCGCGACCACTCAGGTCCAAGAAATTCAAAGCAGGTCACACCGTTGGCAAGGTCCGGCAGAGTTTTGCTTCACCAGAAATGATTCTGCTGGAGCTGTAACCCACGGATTATCATGGAATGTTCTTGTATTACAAGACTGGCTATACACAAAGGGGCATACATCTCGGGTCAGATCTGTTCCATATGCCTTCAATTTCGCGTGATACATTTCATGGAGGTCGGGGCAGCAGATCAGCACCACAAGCGAGAGGAGAGAGTGAAGTGGATGACAAACTGCTTACCTTCGTTGAATCGTTGGATGAGCTGGACTACTTCCAGTGAGACCAATGATACGTACCCAGCGGTGCTTGTATTTTTATGATTGCTGCTTTCTCAGGAGCGCAAAGACACAGATGGCAAAGCCGAACTGGACTTGGAGGACAAGAAAGTCATCCGATCAGTCTTGAACTCAGGAAAACAGGTCATTGGAACAGTATGAGCTAAGTGGATCTATGTGGATCTAATAAATCCTAATATTCTCTAGCGTTTGTTCATACTACAACAACTTCCACTTTAGTTTGGGTATGTTGGGATTTGAAGAGTTTGTTTCCTTTTGACAACTCTTGGTTTCCAGATTTCCTTCTAGACAAAGGAATTCACAAATTCTTTTGCGACGTTTGTACTCAGGATATGCAGGCTGCTTTCGTCGATATGTCCTGACCTAAGAGAACATGTTGAAAATCGAAATCCGATTCAGCTGTGATCATTGGTCCTTCTTCGTTGTTGCATGCAACTGTGAACTTCCTCTGAGGTCTTACAAGAAAGAGTGGCGTTAGTGCGCTACACCCTGCAGAAGGTGTGACTAAATCACACCAGCCACTTGCGAATGGCAAAAAGTGGCCCTGCCAAAAAATCTGCCATGCACAGCTCAGGAGCTCCAAAAAAAGGGGGAAAAAAAGCGATGCGCAACTCGTGCAACGAGGAAGGATAGGGAAGGAGATGAGATCATGACGCCAAGGTGAGACGACGGCAGCAGCTGATGAAGGCTCTGGAGGCGACGGGTGTTTGCAATTACATAAAAGTCATATTGTCATATGATAAAATATGATCTGATATGTCATGTGTCATATGAGTCATATGATATGTATGTGTTAATAAGTCAGAGTTGATTGAAATGTATTGAAACGACTTTAAGGTGGATGAGTGGTGTATCAACACAGACATAGCAACGTTGCTGCTGTCTTGGGTGACACCGTGTTGCTGTGAGGCCTGGGAGTTTCTCTCTCAAGACTTGGCTCGGGAGGCGTTTGACGCCCGTTGAGTTGGTTACGTTGGGTACGTTTTTCTTCCCTGTTCACTAAAACCTTCGACACATCAGGCTCTGATAGCTTTGGCAGATGCCGGCTGGCCCAGAGCTCCTTACAGCATCATGACTTCAATGTTCCTTCGCAACATCATAAGGGAAGACCATGTCAGGACCATCAAAGAGGAACGATGAACATCGGTCAACCATGTATTACTGTATAGTATGCCTTTTTTCAGAACCAATTCACATGTTTTTTGGGATCCCCGGAAAAACATCTCATCCTGAGGCGCCCGACCGAGAGTATTTGGATGCTTTGACGCTGACCGTACGGGCGGAGGTGAGGACTGAGTATCCCACAGAAATCGTGTCGGGCATGTCCTGAGTATCCTTACATTTTCCTGATGCATGTGTGTTGCCTCTCTTTGTAAGACGGACTGAGATGGACTATCCTGAAGTTTCGGTTTGGACATTTTAGCAACCAACGTTGACACAAGGCACTGCTGAGAGTAGGGCGATGTGAAGAAGCAGCACAGGATTGTCTCCAGGTGAGCTATGTATCGAGAGATGCAGCGAAATGCAAGTATATAGGAGATTTACGACATCAAAATTCAAGATACACTCAGTGTTTGTGACGTTTCATCGAGTACCTGTCCATAACTCCATTTGGAATAGTTTTTTGAATTCAGTCTTTAACACGTCGGGAAGTCATCATACGGTACTCAGGTGTCTTTTCCGTCTTTTCCCACCATGTGAAGAGTGTCAGACGCTTGCAGCATGTGAAGGCCTTGCGAATTTTTCCGGAGAGTAGCATGACCAGATTGGTCCAAGCGGAGGTGGAACAGCTCTTCCATTTCACCAGAATATCCAAGCTGTCATGATTGAGATTCGCACTGCACTGTTCCATGTTTTCAGAGAACTTGATATGCATTGATACGACATAAGTTAGAAACTTTAAAAGGACTCTGAACATTGGCCGTTCTTGTAAATCGCAAGTTACACTCATCTAGCACAGTTTCTCAATTGGCAATGACTGCAGCAAACATGTGTCTCTCGTTTAGGTAAGTCTCCGCCTTGGATATCCTGCAGATTCTGTAGAGGCTTGTGCATCATCTTTGCACTGCGGCCATGCCAAGAGTGTGTCTAATTTCTGTCAAGATTGAGCCATGGGGCATTGCAATCTTTTTTGTTGAGCCATGGGGCCTTCGCAATATCAGCATGATATAGCATGATACTGTAAATGACATGTGCTTCCAACGTCCAAAGAGCCAAGTCTTCAAAGGACTGCAATGAACTACTGGATTTGGACCCTCGCTGTGCACAAGCTTCGGCACTTCGGGGAGAGGCGCCCATTCTTTGAAGTCTGGAATACTACCTGATGCCTTTCTTTGAAACCTTGACAGTACAGGAGTATTTAAATTCATCAGCATGATGGATCAAGTAGAATTCTAGGTATGAAATGAACACTAGTGGATTCATGGATGAACATATCAGACAATTGGATACCCTTGGGCTGAGCAGGCGCGCTTGGAACTTGGCCAATTGGATGAGGCGGGAAATTTTTGTCGTGGCCATGACGGTCTGGACCGGCTTTGACCATGAAGTCGACTAACTGAAGATGTCCGAAGGCAGTGCTGGACTGTGATTGGGCCTTGGCGCATGGACATCGTACAGCGGCTGTCTTTGCTGTGAGAGGCGAGTGTGCCAAAAATCACGAAAGCTGGATTTTTCCAGCTGGAGTTTCCTTTGCTTTAAAGCAAAATATGTATTGGGATGGGTTCTGTGCCTTTTTGCCTGATATATCAGGCCGGTTT